>WOVY01004933.1:0-29182 GCA_013436015.1 Rhipicephalus annulatus
GGTCGACTGTGAAAAAAAGCGGTCCAGGCTTTGGATCAGGCGGCAGTATCTTGATTGCGTATCGGTCTTTTCTGAGCTGAAGTGAGCCATTCAATCTATATGTCTTTTCATCTCCTGGCAAAGGGCCCTCCCCTTGGTTGGCTTGCAGTCTGGCCAAATATTGGCCGATTGACAATTTGATACACAATGTAATGAGCAGTGTCCCTGTGGCTTTGGTACATCCTGATGGAGACACTATCCCGATGAAGAAGAGGAGAGAGAGACAGAAAACTTTATTCACAGGATCCTGCGTGCGGTAGGTGCCGACTCACAGGGCGCGGTCTACCCTTATAATGTTCTGGTCTATGAAGTCCTAGAACACTGGGCCAAGAACTCGAAGGTTGATTCTGATCCGACAGAGGATACTGGGTTCTGCACCCCTGAAACGAGTTCCAGTTCTCTTCATCAGAGGGTAACCGGAACGAGTTCCTGTTATCCTCTGCCCTGACCAAGGCCCCCTCGAGCCGCTGGATTGTTCATTTCTGAGATGCAGTCTACCGAGTGGATCCACCCGCTCTCCATCTGCACTGGCAGCTCTTGGCGGGGAACCCAAAGACTATTCAAGTGGAGCTTCGAAAAGCCACTTCGCGTTTCCAGCAGATCAGCGAGTTTCGCCAGTTTGGTCGCGGAGGTTCCTGTGCGGTACCGCAGATCAAGAACGCATTCGTGAGCTTCTGCAATGCTCAGAGTTTTTAGCGCATCCGGTGAGCCCATTTATTCCAGCACACCTCTCATGCGCGAAAGGATTAGTCCATGGTGTTGAACAAAGCCTGGCACCTGCAGGAATACTGGAGTTGTTTTTGGTGGTGGGTGTAATTTCAGTCAGTGAGCAGGTGCACCCGTACGATTGACAAGAGAAAACCCCCAACGGTACCGGTGATAGGGACCTTTTAGATGCGGAAGCATCTTATACTCGCGCCTTGTAGTGCGCCGTCCGCGCCGTCCGCGCCGTCCGCACCGCTTCTCGAACATTCGACAGCTGACGCGCGCGCATGCGCCGTCGCGCCGTCGCCCACCATCTGTGCCGCGCGCGCTTCTCCTTCGAGAACATTCGACAGCTGACAGCGCATGCGCCGTCGCGCCGTCGCCATCTGTGCCGCGCGCGCGCTTCTCCTTCGAGAACATTTCAACAGCTGACAGTGCATGCGCCGTCGCGCTGTTTATATACTCAAGGTCGGCGCTCGCTCGCTCAGTTGCCGCTCGTCGGTTGGTTTGTACGGCGCGTCGACGTCCAAGGTCGCGGTGAAATGAATTCCAACGATCCACAAACACAATGATCGACGTCCCCTTCGACCAGCACCGTCCTTTCGCATACGTGTGTACGTGTTCACTCATTTAACAACCCTTCTCCAACACAACGTTAAACCAATTTAGCCATCGACCCAAGTAAGTCGCAATTTAACACCCTATTCATCACAACACGTAAACCAATTTAGCCATCGACCCAAGTAAGTCGCACTTTAACACCCCGTTAACCAATTATATGCTCCGCATCCTCCTCAGTGTTCCCCCGAGGAAGCTGCGGGCAATTTGTTTTAGGAACAGGCTGACCTTGAGAATTAAAGGCATGGCCACTGTTCTTTATGGTGGAGCCTCTTTCCCCCAAACCTCTACAGTGTTCGAAATGTTGGCGATATGAACTTAGCGTCAAAGGTTGCCGACCAGTTCTTAGATGCCGCGGTGTGAAGAGAACCATGACCACCACGAATGCAGCTCTGAGGAACAGCGGTGCTGCTTATTTAATGGGGCGCACCCTGAAGACTCTGCAGACTGTGCGGCAAAAGAAAGAGAGCTTGCTATATTGGATATTTTAGAACGCAATGAGCCAGCCGATGGTGATGCACTCCTGCACGTGTCTGTCTTCTTCTTCCTCACACCCCCCCCTCAAGTTTTCGTGGTGACCTCAGAAGGGAGTCTCGAAAGCTCGAAGTTGTGATTTCTAAATTTTGATGCCCTGTCTGACTACAAATATAAACTTGTACACAGCTGGTCAGGTGATATCAACCCTCTGTGCATTCTGAGGAGAAATTGAAAAATTGAACATTATTTTTCACCTTGTGGCCATACTCTCTCCCCAGAAAAGGTTTCTAGTTATTCCATTTTTAAAAATGAATGCTAGGTTCACAGTAGAATTGTGCCAAACTTTGGGGACTCAGTTGTGAGAAATAGCCAGAGGGACGCATTCAATGCGGTTTGCGATTTTATTCAGGTATCCAAATGTAATCTAGCGCAAACTTTAATCTAACAAGTACTGCTGTGTCACACCAAGAAGTTTCAACACGCAAATTTCAACGGGTTAGGGAAAGACACAGTTTGTCGTCATCTCCAAATCTAAAGTCTCAAAATCTCTCAATTTACATTTTTTTTTCTCATTTTCACTCTACCTGTATGGTTTTTGTTGCGTTAGTTGCATCCTATTATAAAATCATTCTTAAAGCTATTTCTAGTGCTCATAAGAAAAGTACTCTACGTTTTCGTGGCCAATACGCCAGAGCGGGTACGTGCCATATTTTCAAGGAAAAACAAACGAAACAAACAAGGCCTCACCACCCTTCTGAACAGCTAGCCCTTCACTCGTGTCCCAGCCGATTTGAAAAGAACAAAAAAAAAAAACAACCCGAGATGGAAAGGCCGCTGGTGACGACCAATACGGCGAGACAACATGAAACACAGGGCAAGCTCTGTGGGCTCATCTTAGTCCGAAAGTTACTTGTTGGCCTTCTCTTTCATGTCCGATGTCATTGCGATCATTCTCTGATAATGCTGGACGCAATAGATACCGGTTCCTGCGTCAAGACCCATGTACAAGAGTGGTCAGACACAGTGATTTATTGCATGATGTGTTAAATTAAAATACTAGGTTGTTAGTGTTTCACAACATTCCGCTGGCGTTCCTTGAATTACATCGAAGTCGGGGGCGTGAAACAGCAGTTAATTTTGAAATAAAAAACAATTACTTATAGAAAATTTCATGACTTTAGGCCATGTGGCATGCAACAAATAGATCATAGTTTCCGTAAGCCTAGCAAGAGGTGCCTTACAATGTGGCTATAAGCCAGTAAAACGGTAACGCTTAAAAAGTTCTTGACTCCTTCAGCGTAAATAAAAATGAATTGGTAAGGTTCAGTTACGCAGTGTTTAAACTAATGTTATGAGTGCTGCTTTACAACTTCGCTCGCTACGTTTTTTATTTAACCGTTTGCTGTTTTCGCCGATCTAAAATGGTCGCGCAGCATTGCAGAATGCAAAGGGGAGGATCTCGCGTGGCAATGTGTCAGCTAGCACGAGAAACGGCGGGGCGGCAGTCGTATGACCTTGATTGATTGATTGACTGATCGATTGATTGATATGTAGTGTTTAACGTCCCTAAACACTTATATAGTTATGAGATTGCCGTAGTGGAGGACTCCGGAAATTTTGACCACCCATGGCTCTTAACATGCATCCAAATATGAGCACACAGCCCTACAGCGTTTTCTCCTCCATCGAAAATGTATCCGCCGCCAGCCGGGAGTAGATACCGCGACCCTGCACGTCATCAGCCGAGTACCTTAGCCACTAGAGCACCATGGTGGTTCAGACGTATGTACCTTCAAATCCGGCGAGGAATGACCTGGCAACAAGCGCTTTCTTCCTTTCTGGCACGTGCACGACAGCGTGGAGTGCGTGGACGTGGACTCGGACAAGTGGTGTAGTATGTGTGGATAGACAAAACAAATTTAGTTTCATGAGGTCGCATTGGCTCATAGCCTGAAATGGCCTTCCTAAACAACTTTCGAGTGTTTTATGCCGAGCTGCCGATTTGCGTCTGTTTTATTGCAAAATCAGCCAGCGAAAGTAAATGGATTTCCCATTTTCCCTTTCGCCTGGTTGATAACAGCAATAACGGCAAATATATTTCCCATTTGCCGTTATTGTTTGTTTTATGCACTACAAAAAAGAAAACAAACAAAACTGCTGCTAGTATTTACACGTGACATCACAATACGCGGAGTGTTTCGAGCTTCGGATTCTTTGTTTGTCTTACTTACAGGTTGTGTTAGATACATGTGTCGCAAGGTGTCTAGAATGCCCAGTGTTCAATCAAGTGAAACAAAGTGACTGATCTAGAGTGTCTCATAATGTCACGCTTTACTGACTTGGTAATGATAACAGAAATGTGGCTCAGCAGCCCCGTATTAAACGACTGCATTGTTCCGTTGGGATACACTATGTTTAGATGGGATCGAGATTCACGAGGGGACAGCGTTGCGACTTTCGTGAAACCTTCCATTCGTGCAGAACTAATTGATTACATCTTACAGGAGTCCGTATGGTGTAAGATAACTCACAAAAACCTGGTATACCTAGTTTGAGCCGTTTATAGACCCCCCGCTACAATCGCCTAAATTTTTAAATGACCTAAATACTTTTCTCCGTAACAATGTAAATGATTGCACATGGGTGATATTGGCTGATGATTTTAACCTCCCTCATATTAGGTGGAAAACCATGATGCCTGGTAATATCGAAACTGCAAGCGGAAATAAGTTATTAAAGATATTGTTTTCGTACAACCTAATGCAAATTGTGAAGGAAGCTACTAGAATAACTACTGAAACCAAGTCGATGCTTGACCTAGTGTTCTTATCAAGCCAGTTGGAAGATTATATGGTGTCAGTGGACGAGGGCATATCTGGACCGCCAGCTCATTGTTACTAATACTACCACAGAGAAAAGTGCTCGCTCAAAGTCTGTTTCTCACGTAAAAATTAAAACTTTCACGGAAGCAGATGACACTTCTATTACAGATTTCTTTGAAGTTGCCTTCGACGAATTTCAGTCCGCCTCAAAATATGAATCCGTTGAGACATTATGAAATCGATGTAGTACAATCGTGGGCACCTGTGTACATAGATTCATCCCGTCTCGTCCTTAAAAGGTAAAACAACGCAGCCCATGGATAACCAGGAATACAATTCACATGAAAAGAAAAATTAAAAGACTACGAAAAAGAGGCAAGAACAGTACCGAACTATCTCAAGCGCGTATATTCCTAAAAGAAGCCTTGTTCGAATCAAAGAGTAAGTTTTTCCAACTTACCCTCGCTGAATTTTTTTAGAGTGCGCCTCAAAAGTTCTGGCTTTTTTTTATTGATATGATATATAAGGAGATGTTGGCGCACCATTATGGCGCCGGCTACTCCTTAGCCGTTGATTGAAACTTGAACACGTATCTTGAAGCAAAACATACAAAGTAGTGTATGAAAAATAGAAAACTCAGGCACAGATATGCAAAGATACACTTATACGCACATATCACAATCGTAAGTAAATGTTCGAAAATCAATGTAAGAAGTCTCTGGAAATGTCCCTCGTTAATATTCGGTCCACCAGCACAAAACAGCAAAGCACACGTCTGGTCCTTATAAAGATGCATTCGCTCGTATGTACATAATAGTCGACACGTCATTCATTTCACAACACACACTTGATGGGTGTCACATGATACTGTACATTAGTACATGTGTTACAAATGAAAGTTTGTTCTTTGTTAATACTTGTCAGCAATCCCGCTGTCTTGTAAAAAACGTGTTAATGCTTTTAGAGCGTGGGACTGTAAAACTCCAGTTGGCCACGGGCCCACAATTTTTTTTCATGCTAAATGGTCTGCGGTCCAATGCGAACAGTTCGCACTTAAGACGGCGTCTCGGCGTGTCATAATGTGGACAGTCTATGAGAAGGTGACAGACGTCTTCATCTATAAATACACATTCGCATTCGGGAGTTTCAGCTCTGCCGATTCTGTGCAAAAAATGTTTTGTGTGTGCGGTGCCTAGCTTCAATCGGTGAATTAGAGTTTCCATCCTTCTATCTAATGCATGCGTAATTTTGAATTCAATAAATGGATCAATGTGATATAAATCGCAGCTCTTTGTACTTTGGTCAAACCAAGCAGTTTTGCTCATTCTGAAAGTTGTATTCTTTATATTACTACGCAAATAATTTTTCGAAATTGGTAAAGAAACAGTAACGTCTTTATGATGTGCTTGTCGTGCTGCTTCATCGGCAGCTGTGTTTCCAGGAATGTTGCAGTGGCCAGGTATCCACTGGGATTTGATATCATGTTGCACCTTCTTTGCTTTGGTGAGCTCCTTCAGCGTTTCATATGTCATACTATCACTTATTACTGTCCCGTTTGTACTGGAGAGTGATCTTAATGCGGCCTGTGAGTCACTGAAAAGTACCCATTTTATAGCGTCTGCTACCGAGTTTATAAACTTTAGAACATACAGAATAGCGAAGAGTTCAGATGTAGTAGATGACGTCAAGCGACATAATTTAAACGATTCTTGAATATTGAGCTGTGGTATGATAATTGCCGATGTTGAAGACGTTTTAGTACTTGAGCCATCTGTTTGAATATGTATGTACCCTAGATACCGCATGTGTATCTGATAAAGCGCTAGTTGTTGTGCAGCTTGGATGAACATGTCTCTCTTTCTGATAATGCCATCCCCTGAGAATTCAATGCTTGGTATTACAAGCAGCCATGGAGGATAGTCCATTTCAGAGCTCCAAAATTAATTTCCGGGTAATATATGTACATTACTCTGTACATCGTTATGAGATTGCTTTTATCTCTTAGTAAAATCTCCAGTGCCAATAGGTGGTCCCTGTGTTGCGTCTGTAAGCGAAAAAAATGGCGGCATGTTTCAATTGTTCTCATGACTAGAAAGGGTGGTTGTCGAGTCTCTGCTATAACAGGGCTGCTGGAAGTCGCTCGCGGAACACCTATGCAGACGCGCAGTCCCCTAGCTAATAGTCTTTGAAGTCGCTCCTCTGAAGTGCGGGAAAGGCCGTGTAACACTGATGCAGAATATGCAACTTTTTGTCGTAATAAAGCATTGTGAACAGCGAGCATGGATGATACATATCCGCCCCATGATGTCCAAGCAATTCTGCGGAGTATTTTCACTAGCGTATTTACCTAGTTTTCGAGTTTCTTTATGTGAGGTGCCTATGATAGCTGCTTATCAAGTATTACTCCGCAAAATCGATGCTGTGTCACAATCATTAGTGGTTCTTCTTCTAAATTGAGATTGAAGTTCTTTAACTTCTTACGGGTGAAAGGCAATACAGCTGTCTTTGCGTGCGATAGAATCATTCCTCTTTCTTTTAAAAAGTTGTTGATAATATTTATTCCGTATTGCAATGCAATCTGAATTAACCGTATGTCCGTGCCAGATGCCCGTATGTCCGTATGTCAGATAACCGTATGTCCATGCCAGATGCCCAAATGCACACATTATCTGCATATAAGGAGTATTTCAACCTGAAAGGCAGTCTTTCAGCTAAATCAGCCACAACACAGTTGAAAAGAAGAGGGCTGAGTACGCTTTCTTGTGGCACTCCCTGTCTGACGTCGTGTTCTGCACTTTTTCCTTCGCTCGTCTGAATGAATATTTTACGACTTGATAAAAATTTGGATACCCACCGCAAAGACCTGCCGGACAGTCCGTGTTTCAACATACTCAGCAGAACATGAGTGTGACTGACAGTGTCAAATGCCCTTGTGATGTCCAAGAACATGGCGACCGTCAAACTACCACAGGCGCGTTCATGCTCCACACACGTTACTAAGTCTAGTATTGCATCCATTGTGCATCTCTGTTTCCTAAAACCTGTCAAGTAGTTGGAGAATACACAAGTTCTGTTGCACCATCATTGAAGTCTCGCATCAATCATTTTTTCCATTACCTTACATAAACAGCTTGTCAGACTGATTGGACGGAAGGATTCAAGGTTCAAGGGCGTCTTAGCCGGTTTTAAGATCGAAATGATGCGAGCAGACTTCCGAGACTCGGGTACAATTTCTCGCGTCCATATCTTATTGTAAATATCTAAGAGAATAGTTGTGCCTGTGGGTCCAAGGTTCTTTAGCATATTGTACGTAATGCTGTCCGGTCCAGAGGCCTATTTTTGACGACATGATGCTATAGCACAATGCAGCTCCCTTAACGTAAATACAGGGTCTTGTTGAGGATGCGGGGCCCAAAAGCAAGCATTAATTTTCTGGCTGGCAAACGCGACAAAATTATCAAATAAGGCGCATTGTTATACGGCGGGCCTACTGATAAGTTGACAAAATTCATCTGCTACCACAACTTCCGGTTTGTCAAAGGCTACTGCAAGAGCACGAAATGGGAAGCTCTGGGATACAGGGCCACTAACTGCTCGAATTACGAGCCAAATTCTTGGAACAGGTGTGTGGGGAGAGAGCGTGCCACAGAAATCACGCCAGTGTCTTTTACCTAAATTTTCTAGCCGTCTGCGCATTACACTGTGGATTTTCTGTGCATTTTCGTATGCTTCTAAACTTCCGCTGCATCGATATGCCCTTTCTGAACGTCGTCTGATGGTTCTTAAATGTTCATACTCTCCATCGACTGCAGCATAGTCTTTTGGAATCGGGACTTTCTTTGTACATTTATTCGCATTATCTTGCAGAAATTCAGTAAAGCTTTCAACTGTCGTAAGTTCACTATTTTGGTTTGTTAGGTAGTGCCGAAAAGCTTTCCAGTTCGTCAGTTTGCTGTAGCGTCTGGTGTCGTCTTTTTGCAAGTAGAGGTGATTTATTAGAATGGGAAAATGGTCACTCCCACGTGTTTCTACGTCCGTTGTCCATACCACACCATTCACTAGATCTTGGGAACACCAGGTTACATCGATGCAACTATAGTTATTATGCCCACAGAGAAAAGTTGGGGAGCCGTCATTTAAAATTGTCAAATTGCATTTGTCTGCGGCACACTCAACAATGTTCCCACGTGCATCACATCGATCACTACCCTAGATTATGTTGTGCGCAATAAAGTCTCCGCATATAAACGTATATAAATTAGAAATGTTGAAGATGTTTGTTAGTTCTTCCACCGAAATGCGGCTTGAAGGTTGTAGGTAAAAATTGATCACTGTAACGCACTGCTCACCAAAGGATACTTTGCAAGCGACGAATTCCGGGAAGTCCGAATCACTTGAGTGAACTTGATGAGAAGGTAGGTCCTTTCTGACGCACAAATGTACTCTGCTAGGACCACTTCGACGAGATGACTTATATATCACGTAGTTGGAGAGGCGGAAATCATCATTCATTGTGTGTTTAGAAAAAAATGTTTAACGATTTCGAGTACTCCGTACTCAACTATACTGAGCAGTCCCGCTATAAGCAACTTCCTGCCTCTTGGATGCAAAGTATTGGAAAATTATACTGCAGAAGGAGTTTACGGAAGTCAGCACACTTCCTTCGAAGACCATTGGCATTCCACTGGTATGTGGGGACATCTTTGTAGCGCTTATTCATATGTTACTTGTCGCAGGTTTGACCCGCACTGTTGACACAGTAGTGCTTCCAGAGGCAGCAGGGCTTTTACTTCTGGCAGGTTGTTTGCTTCAGGTAGAGCAGACAGGATTGCCTTAAGTGCTGCGAAAAGCATTGGCAGAATCAATTGCATGACTGATTCAGAGGCACGGTCTCCATTGAATGGTTGATTTTCTGAGGCCTGTTGAGAATGACGTGACGTTTCGATGTTGTAGTTGGGGCGAACACTGGCACTGTCGGTTTTGCTACTTTCCGGCAGAGGTCCAGTGGGCGTTCGCAGCTTTTACGCGTAGGTTGGGTTACTTGAAGGTACTTGTGGTGTTCGCAATAGCACACCTGATAACCGAACTGTCGTTAGTGCGCATGCGCCCACTAGTGCTTAAATGGTAACGCTCAATGCACTGTCCCCCATTCCCGTGATGTACCCCCCGTCGTACGCTTCGGCAATAAACGCTGTTGTTTGCCCGTTGGACCCTTGGCCTTGTCAGTCCCTGGACGAGATTCAACACTGGCGACGAGGATGGGATGAAAAATGAAGAGTAGCGAGCAGTGTGGTGAAGAAGCGACAATGCGGTCTGGTGAGCAGCTGGGCCAGATGGTGAGCAGAGGGCAGCTGGGCCAGATGGAGTCATTCGACGTTACTGCAAGCGACTGGACGGCATACAAGGAGAGGTTGACCTCTTTTCTGATTGTCAACAAGGTTCCCGACAGCGACAAGGTACACGCATTCCTCAGCATCATCGGACCGCGTACGTATGGGTTGCTGAAGTCGTTGGCTGCACCGGACCTACCATCGGGAAAAAGTTTCGAGCAACTGAAGAGCCTCTTGGATGCACATCTTGCCCCAAAGCCGTCCATAATCGGGGAACGAGCAAAGTTTTACCGCAGAGCACAGCACGAAGGCGAGTCTCTGCCCGAATATGTTGCTGAACTTCGGAAGTTGTCCCAGAGTTGTCAGTTTGGAGCAAATTTGGACGAAGCGCTGCGGGATCGTTTTGTCTGTGGACTACTGCGAGAGGACGTGCAGCGAGTACTCTTTACCGAGAACGACAAACTGACGTTCCCGAAAGCAGTCGAGCGCGCCCTGGCCATGGAAGCAGCCCGGAAGAATGTTGCCGAGACTAGAGTCGTAGAGTCAGTGGCCACACAGCTGCACAAAATGGAGGGAGAATGCAATTATGACCCTGCTGATTTGTACGAGGCGCAAGCGATTTCCGGTAAGCAGCGACTGGCTTGTTATCGCTGCGGTTCTCCGAGCCACACTCATTCAGTATGCCCTCACGTTAATAATACGTGCTATAAGTGTGGAAAGAAAGGGCATATTCAAAGGGCCTGTCGCAGCAACGGGCAATATTGTGGCGGGTATCAGCAGAAACGGAGAGTGAAAACGCTGAAAGTGGTCACGCAGGTGCCACCCATAGGCGTTTCGGAACAAGTGGCGTCCGGCCGCACTCCTATTTTTGTTGGACTGAAAATAGATGGAGCACTGGTGGAAATGGAACTTGACACGGGAGCCGCGGTGTCTATCATGCCTTACAAGCAGTTCAAGCAGCAGTTCCCTTCAGCCAGATGCGGACCAACAGACATCGTCCTGCGCACCTATACCGGAGCACTCGTCCAACCTTGCGGCGTGGCGGTCGTCAAGGTGCAGCACGGGGAACAGACGGCGAAACTACCACTCTACCTCGTCGATCAAGCAGGACCACCACTGCTAGGGCGTGAATGGCTGCGCACAGTACGGCTAAACTGGAACCAGATTTGGGGCCTCAACCACGTCTCAAGGTCAGTGTTCGACTTGTCCTCGCGAACGAAGGAAAGGCTAGAATCGTTGCTCGAAAAATACAAAATGCTGTTTAAGGATGAGCTAGGCGCTATCACAGACGAAAGGGCCGAGCTGTTCTTCAAAGCCGATCACCGGCCGAGGTTCCTGAAGGCACGCAATGTGCCATTCGCACTGCAGTCAGCAGTAGAAGCAGAGATAGAAAAATTGGTGCAGCTGGGAATACTCACACCCGTGAATACATCAGAATATGCCACGCCCGCCGTGCCAGTGATAAAAAAAGATGGAAGCATACGTCTCTGTGGGGATTATAAGACAACGATAAACCCCTCTCTGGACATCACACACTACCCGCTACCTAAAATTGATGACCTATTAGCTGCGTTGGCCGGGGGAATGCACTTTAGTAAGATCGACCTTAACAGGGCATACCAACAAGTACTCATGTCAGAAGAGTCGAAGAAGTACTTGACTTTGAACACGCAGAAAGGGCTGTTTGCAGTCAACAGGCTACCTTTCGGAATAGCGTCAGCACCAGGTATTTTTCAGAAAATAATGGACACAATGCTGAAGGGCCTAAACGGAGTTTGTTGTTATCTCGATGACATCTTAGTCACAGGAAGAAACGCTGAAGAACACCTGGTAAACCTAGACGCACTCTTGAAACGGTTGCTGGAGCGAGGCGTCAAAATAAAGAAAGAAAAATGCGCGTTCTTTCAAAATGAGCTCTGTTACCTGGGGCACAAAATTACTGCAGCAGGAATATCTGCGTCACCGGAGAAAATTGAAGCAGTCATAAACGCTGCCGCACCGACAAACAAGCAGCAACTGCAGTCCTTCCTGGGTGTCGTTAATTATTATGGAAAGTTTGTGCCTAATCTTTCAACAATGGCTGTGCCTTTTTACCAGCTTTTACGGAAAGACGCTCCTTGGTGTTGGGACGACTGCTGCCGAGACGCGTTCAACGAAGTTAAAAGAATGCTGTCATCGCCGCAGGTGCTGGCCCACTACGACCCGGATAGGCCATTAAAGCTGGCCTGTGACGCATCGCAGTATGGGGTAGGTGCAGTGCTCTCCCATGTTTTTGAGGACGGGAAGTCTAGGCCAGTTGCTTTTGCTTCGCGCACGCTTTCCGAGGCAGAGAAGAAATATAGCCAGCTTGAAAAAGAGGCGCTGGCCATAATCTTTGGCATAAAAAAGTTTCACTGCTATATTTATGGCCGCGCATTCACTTTAATCACTGATCATAAACCCTTACAGCAAATTTTGGGGCCAACAACAGGTATTCCGCCTATCGCGGCTGCGCGCCTACAGCGGTGGGCTGTGACGTTGTCGGCATACAGATACGACCTTCTTTTTAGAAAATCAGCCGATAACGCAGAAGCCGATTTTTGCTCCCGTTTGCCGCTACCATGTGTGAAAGACGAAACGCAGGAGTCGGAAGAGACTTTCTATTCATTGCGGCTGGCCTCCCTACCAGTGTCGAGCAAAGGAATTGCCCATGCCACAGAGCAGGATAACGATCTGGCGAAAGTAAAAGAGTGCATAAGCACAGGCTGGCCAATATTTGTCAGTGACCATAGACTGAAACAATACTTCGCCAGACGCAATCAACTGACATTGCATGGAGGATGCATTTTGCTGGGAACGCGGGTAGTCATTCCCGCAAAGCTGCAGAGAGCAGTTCTGGCCGAATTACAAGAGGGTCACCCAGGTATAGTTCGCAGCAAGGCGCTTGCGCGTAGTTACGTCTGGTGGCCGTCCATCGAGGGGGACCTTGAGCGTATGGTGCAGTCATGTACAGATTGCCAAGAACAGCGCAGTGCCCCTTGCAAAGCTCCGTTGCACCCTTGGGCCTGGCCCTCAGCGCCGTGGCAACGCATACATATAGATTTTGCAGGACCATTTCAACAGTCAATGTTTCTTATAGTGGTCGATGCTCACTCGAAGTGGCCCGAAGTTTTTATGATGCGTTCAACTACTGCAGATGCAACAATTGAGTGCTTACGAGATGTTTTCGCTCGTTTTGGGTTCCCTGAGACAATCGTGTCGGATAACGGCCCACAGTTCACGTCAGAGGAGTTCAAGCAGTTTGTAAGGGAGATGGGTTGCCGACACGTGCAAACAGCCCCCTACAATCCCAGCACCAATGGACTTGCGGAGCGTTTCGTACAAACCCTGAAGAACGCGCTAAAAAAGGATGACGTGCATCAACCTATGAAGGTAAAGCTCAACAAGTTTCTGCTCGCTTATCGCAACACGCCCCACGCTACGACACACGAGGCACCAGCCAACTTGTTGTTGGGGCGACGTTTGCGCACCCGCCTCGATGTACTCAAACCCGCCGTGGGGGAAAGGGTGGCTTACAATCAGTTCAGACAGACGGTGAACCGACAGTGTCGTGTGCGTGACGTGAGTGTTGGTGATCATGTACTTGCACGAAATTACAGGGGACAGCCCAAATGGGTACCAGCTGTGGTGATGGCTCAAAGTGGACCAGTGTCTTTCAGGGTACGAGCGTCGACATCTTCAGGATGCTTCGAGTGGCGGCGCCACAAGAACCAGCTACTTCAAGGCACGGCAGGGCTTGCCGAAGACGCCGCGCAAGACGACGGTTTCTCCGTGTGGCCACAGAGTGACACCGAACCGGAGCCAGCACCTTCATTGCCTGCAGCTAGTGTTTCGCCTTCACCACCGACGTTGCTGACAGACACTTCTCGAGGCGACCTGGATCGGCGCTACCCGCTACGAAATCGCCGACCGCCTGATTGGTTCTGAGAGGGAACGTGAACTATTAGCTTCTGAATAAAAGCAGAGGAAGTGTGGTGTTCGCAATAGCACACCTGATAACCGAACTGTCGTTAGTGCGCATGCGCCCACTAGTGCTTAAATGGTAACGCTCAATGCACTGTCCCCCATTCCCGTGATGTACCCCCCGTCGTACGCTTCGGCAATAAACGCTGTTGTTTGCCCGTTGGACCCTTGGCCTTGTCAGTCCCTGGACGAGATTCAACACTACTTCTCGTGAGTGGTCTCTCGAGTGTGCTCTTGGCGGCTTTCTTGGCGGTTCTCTTGGCGTGCTTGACGGCTGTTGTTGCGGTGGCCGCTGAGGTGGATCACGTACAGGATGAACAATCTCAAGGTTTGGCGATGGTTCATTGGGGCGCGGTTTTTTTCCATGTATGAGCTCATGCCGACGCATTTTTGCAGCAGCTTTACTTTGCGGTTAGCCTGAATATGAGGCAGCGTGATTACCTGCACAGTTTGCACACTTAGGCTGAAGAACAGACTTGCACTCCTTATGATGGTGTTCTTCTGAGCAGATCTTACACCGGCGTGTGTTACGGCAACTTTTCGCCATGTGTCCGAATCGCTGGCAGTTATAGCACCGATGTGCTGGACCAAGATATTCTTCCACTGGGTGACTGGTGAATCCTAAGTAGATTCTTCCTGGAATCGGGCGGTCATCTCGAAAAGTCAGGATCACTGAGTGAAGTGGACGCGTCGTTACTCCTCCATCTTCCTGGCGGTAGTATTTTATTTGCCGTCGCGCCGGTATAACCCCTGCATCTCTCAAGTACTCTAGGAGTTGTTCATCTGAATACTGCAGGAGAACATGTTTTACTTTCCCAACGTTCCGAGTGTATGACTCTGGGATGAAAGGCTTAAATTCCAGGCCACCTACATTTGAAAGCATCAGAAGACGCTTGGCTGAACTTAAGAACGCAACGCTGAACCTTAAGCTTCCATCTCTGGTCGTTCTGAATGACTGCACTTTTTCTTTAGCAGCGGAAACTACTTCAGCTGATACTCGATTGGGGTTCACTTTCCAGAAGCTAGCACCTTAAGCTGTTGGACGAAAGACGACTGGGATACTCTCTGCTCGTTTCTTTTTATAAGTAACCAACGTTAATGGTTCATCTTCGCCCATGTCTTCTTCATCACTTAGGTAATATGTTGACGTTTTATCGTCGAGAGGATTCTCTTCTAAGCGAAGCTTCTTGCTCTCAGTTTCATCGTCTTCCATTGCTGCTGTGCTCGCTGGAGCCATTTCGCGGTTGTGAATTTGCAAACGTGCCGGCTTTATGATGCTTGGGCGCACCTGTAAGCCCCAAGGCTTTTCATTGTGTCCTGCAGTATCACTCATGTGGTTTAACGCACTTGGACGAGCATAAAGCTCATGGCGATGGCTACCAACCACCGTAGTGGTCGCTTACTAGCCAATTTGTTGATAAAGGAACCTCGTACCTGTAGGGCGCCGAGCCCTCGAAGTCTTCACTTGGCGTCTTGTTGGCACACCGCGAAGAAATGGATGTCAGCGTAATAGTCCAAGAAAGTTCGGGCTTATATGAACGGCAGAAAAGAAAAAAAATGAACAGATCACTACCTGATCGATAACAGTGACGCAAAAGATTGAGATAGCAGACGAGTTCAAAAGGTTTTTCTAGTCAGTGTTCACGATGCCATCAGATGTGCGCAGTGATAGCAACTTGCATTCTTCATGCGCATGTCCTATGGAACCCTTGTTATTTGATCAAAAAGATGTACCTTCTCGGTTACTAAATCTGAATGCAAAAAGACTAGCGGCCTGGACAAATACCAACTGCCTTTCTGAAAAGATACGTAGAATAGGTATCGTCCTTTCTTGCCATTATCTTCGAAAAACCTTTAGAAACTCACTCTCTTACACAGGATTGGCTCTGCGCAATTATCATACCTTTGCTCAAAGCCGGCAACCGAATGGGTATTAGCAACTCTCGTCATGTGTCACTCACGTCGGTTTGCTGCAAAGTTATAGAGTATATTAGAGTGAAGCATATCATGTTTCACTTGGAGGTCAATCAATTACTCATTGACTGCCTGTATGAAAGCCCGCGAGGCGGCTGAGGAGATAGGCATCTCAGTCCCCACGTGGGAGCTGCCCGCAACACAGTGATCTGTGTTTTGAAGGACCAAATAAGAGTTTATCCAATCCAATGTCTGCATGAATTTAGAAGCGGCAAGTCTACAGTCACATAGTTGATTCAAACGATTCATGATGTCAGTTTAGCTCTAGACGAACGCAAACAGGTTGATGTAACTTGCATTGATTTTGCTAAAGCGTTTGATGTTGTCAACCACACTATAGAAGCTGCTTTGTAAACTGAGAAAAAGAGGATTCAGTGATGAAATTATAAATTGGATTGGTGCACACTTGAGTAACCGCAAGCAAGCGGTGAAGATTGATGGTTGTCTTTCAGCTATGCTAGATATGTTTTCAGGTGTGCCTCAAGGGTCAGTTCTTTGCCCGCTGTAGTTTTTAGTGTATATAAACGATAGAAGTACTATTGTAAAGCCACCTGTCAAGATGAAACTTTATACTGATGATTATTTTATTTGTATGCCTGTAAGCTGTACTGATAATCAGCTGCATTCACCTGTGAGGACAGTTTGCTCTCGCGCTCAAGAACAATATTGCAAAAAAGAACATGTTTCTGAAGAAGTAAACAAAAATACACACTGTAATGTCACAGTGATTCAAGCTCTAGTTCACCTCTTCAATAGGGGAGGAAAGTCATGAACACTCTGTTGTTTTTACCATAATTAATCGCGTAGACCAGCGTCGGAGGAAAGCCTCCTCTCCCAGCATGAGTAGTTCTGCGTTGAGATGCATGAAAATTACTTTTCTTAGCCGATGTAGCAGAGGAAACATGACTCTCTGAGGGCGTCCCCTCAGGCGGGCCAGTTCCCTCCGCTTCCATAGGACGAAGGCTCCGATAGCGATTAAGAGTTCGACGAAGTTATCCCTGTGGCTTGACTTCCACGGCATACTTATTTGGAACATTCTGGTAACCATGCGCCAAAATGTGCGCGCTACTATACATTCATGGAAGACATGGTTCAGCGTTCCGACGCGACCGCATTGCAGGCATGTGGCGGAGGGCGCCACGGCACACGCCGCAAGGCGGTCAGCCGCTGGTAAAGCCTCCCATATCCTAAGCCAGTTTAGGTCATGGACCTCGGAGGGGAAAGACGTGTTTGTAAGAGTCTAACGTCTCTTCACCCGGCATTTGCGGCGTTCTTCTTCAGATAGGCTTTTAAATGCCATTAATTCGCTCATGTTGGTGGGGGACATTTCAATAAGTGATGTTTAGAAAAAATTCATTGCCACAAACGTCAATAACACTCAACAGAACAGTTCCTTCTTAGACATACTCTAACTTTTGTGACAAAACAGACGTCGTTTACAAGAACATGGATATGAGACGACGTTAAGAGAACATGTACATTCGATGGTTTACACAAACACAACCACAAAAATACTTTAAGGTAGACAAAATACACAAATAAAACAATAATATGTACATTTTGCATAATTACATGTTAGCATGCCAATTCTGCCGGCGCATCGACACATCAGCCTACCAATATCAGGCTGCCCGAAAGACAAGTTTCACTCGTACGTCACAGACCGACACAAAAGGGCAAGACCAGTGCCGAAGAAATTCCTCTTTACCGAGGAAGAAGAGCTCTTCCGACAAAACAGACAGCATCTTCGAGTACAATCTTCGAGACAGCATCTTCGAGTACAGCGACAGCGGTGAAACGCCATACCATCTGATGACTTTCAACGATTATCCGCAAGACGCATCGCTCCACTTGACCCGGACAGCCGCATCGACAAAGCAACCAGTTTCAGCGCAAGCTATAACCAGGCTCGGAGCTTCGCATCGCTTCAGTGGGCACGGGAAAGTCACCTGCGACACCATGGCTCAATTCCGCTTCGTGCGACTTTTTTACTTCATGCAGGTTAGTAACAAATGTTCCCTGTTTGCTAAGCGCACTAGCAACAGATGTACTTTGCTTTTCCCGTGCCCCCACGCACTGTGTACCGCATATGATGAATATGTTCATGTACTTTTTAAGCTGTTGTGTTGCGGAGATATTGAAAGCAACCCCGGTCCCGATGAATGGCAAAAAGAAGTGCTAACGATGTTAAAAGAACTAAAGGCTGAGACGGGTAGGCTAGCCCAGGGCCAAGTGGATATCTCGGCTAATGTCGCGACGGCGCAGAAGTCTTTCGAAGAAGGGTTTGTCGCAATGAATACGCGGATATTGAAAATCGAGGCCCAATGTGACAAAATTGATGACGTAAAAGAGCGGCTCATTCTAGCAGAAGAGGCCGTGAAAACCTTCGAACAAACAAGCACTGTCATGAGTTCACGCCTTGACGACATTGAAGACAGGGCGCGTCGTGATAACCTAATCTTTCATGGTATCCCGGACGCTAAGGAATCGTGGATACAAACTGAGGAAAAAATTGTAAGCCTTCTGATGCAACATGTCGACCCGAACATAACTGATGATGTAATTGAGCGTGCGCATAGGTTAGGTGGCAGCTACCAAGAAAACAGGTGTAGACCTGTCATTGTCAAGTTTAGTCGTTTTAAGCTTCGGCAACAAGTTCTTTTTAAGCGAGCAACGTTTAAAGGTATTAATGTTTCCGTCACAGAAGACTTTTCAATAGCCACACGAGTTGCACGGAAAAAACTATTTGAGTTTGCAAACTCATTGCCACAGTCACCAGCTTTCTCAGTTCGCCATGACAAGTTGTATGTAGGTAACACTTGCTACATTTATGACCGTGCTACTGATAGTATACTAAAGAAGGAAACTCGTAAGATTACAACTCCCGTTCCAAACGACAGTGTCACCCAAGATAAGCCATCGGGTAGTCGCAATGGACCCGCCTTTAGTACTCGTAACCGCAAAATGAATGCGAATTCTACTCATTTCAGTCGTCCTCACAAGTAACAATTAGCCGGAGGTAGGAATGATGACGTGACTGCTCTTTTCAATGTCCCTGTTCTTTATTCCAACATAAGGAGCACTATGAAACACAGGATTAAGCTTAATTCTATTATTTCCTCAATGGAGGCAAAATTAGTAATATTAACCGAGACATGGCTCAACTCAACGGTGGAAAATACAGAAATTTTCCAGACTGACGTCACATATGATGTGTATCGGTGCGATAGAGAAGATAGACAGGGTGGTGGTGTATTGATAGCCGTATCGCAAACAATTTCCTCTTTTCAAGTAGAAGTTGTGTCCTCTCTGGAAACAGTCTGGGTTGGTATTTCAAGTAAGCACACAAAGATTATATTAGGCGTATGCTATCGTCCTCCAAACTATACATCGTCATTCGTCGATCAATTGCATGACGTTCTCAGCTATGTCGTCACTCGGTATCCTTCGTCACCAATTTTTCTTTTTGGTGACATGAATTTTCCTAACATTACCTGGCACGCTGGTGTTCCTCTACTCGACCCCTTTTCAACACAATCCCAACAGTTCCTAGATTTTTGTAATTGTTTCAACTTTACCCAGGTTGTAACGAAACCAACAAGGGTAACTAATGAATCGTCTAATACATTAGACCTAGTTTTGTCAACTCATCCAGACTTCATATCCCCAATTATCTATCTTCCTGGTCTGAGCGACCATTTGGTGTTACATTTCGACATCACCATGTCTTTTTCACGTGGAACTGAAAAAGACAAGTACATCCGGGACTACCGCAATGCAGATTTTGACGCCATTAACCAAGATATGTGCGCGTACTTAGACACATTTTGTTGCAATTTTGAAGAGAGAAGTGTACAAGAGAACTGGGACCTTTTCAAAAACTTAGTTACTAATGTCACCAATGCGCACATTCCCCTTCGACGCATACGGAACAACACAAAAAGACCGTGGTATAACACGCATCTAAAACGTTTGTCTAATAGAAAAAAGCGCTATTTCCGCACAGCCAAGTTGCAAAATACTAGTGACTGCTGGTTAGCGTATCAAAATGCTGAGGCAGAATACGTGGAAGCTGTGCGTGCTGCTAAGAATCGTTTCCAAACGCAAACGTTGCCTGAATTGTTATCAAGGAACCCCCGGCAATTTTGGAACGTTATCAATTCTAGCCAAAATGCGGATTTATCAATTAACGATGACTCTGGTGAGCCGCTACCACCATCTGAATGTGCCGCGTTATTTAACAATATTTTTTCAGCCAATTTCTCGGGAAATACTGCTGCACCTGTTGACGCAGTTGTGTGCCGTGACTACCGCTCAATGTTTCCTATCATTTTTGATTCTGCAGGAATTTCGAAGTTAATTGACACCTTAAAAACATCCTCATCATGTGGGACTGACGGTATCAACTCAAAATTTCTCAAACAAACGAGCGCATATTCGTCTCTCTTCTTGTGTAAAATTTTCCAGCAGTCACTTGACCAAGCAACTTTGCCGCTGGACTGGAAGGTCGGTAAGGTTGTGCCGATACACAAGTCTGGTGATAAACACTCCGCTCTTAACTATCGGCCCATTTCACTAACAAGCATTCCGTGCAAACTAATGGAACATGTACTGCATTCACATATTGCGAAACTTTTAGAATCGAATTCATTTTTTACATCGGCCCAACACGGTTTTAGGCGTACGTTTTCCTGTGAAACCCAGTTGCTTCTTTTCACTCATCACCTGCATACCATTCTTGATAAACAATCTCTAATTGACTGCATTTTCCTGGATTTTGCAAAAGCATTTGAAAAAGTCAATCACGCTTTACTAATGCATAAGCTCTCCTCTCTCAACCTTGACTCGAATGTACTGGCATGGCTCAACTACTTTCTAACAAACCGTCTTCAGTACGTCACTGTTAACGGTCATGACTCGCCGGAAATAAATGTAACATCGGGTGTACCGCAAGGCTCAGTTCTGGGACCTCTGCTGTTTTTAATATATATTAATGATCTCCCTGACTGCGTTTCTTCATCCGTTCATTTATATGCCGACGACTGTGTGCTTTACAGGGAAATACGTACCGATGATGATAGGAACATCTTGCAGACAGACTTAAATAACATTAGGAATTGGTGCGATAAATGGCTTATGAAATTAAATCCCAAAAAATGCAAGCTAATGACAGTCTCCCGCCAGTCTAATAACTCCTCAACATACAAACTGGGTGATGTTTATCTTGACCAAGTGTCGTCATACCGGTACTTAGGCGTCACCATTTCTTTCAATCTAACATGGAATGCCCATATTAACGTCATCACGAACAATGCTAACCGTACATTGGGATACATACGTCGAAATTTCAGCAACGCCCCACTTTCCTTGAAGATGCTTCTTTATAAAACCCTCGTGCGCTCGAAATTGGAGTACGCTGCTGCAATCTGGAACCCTCACCACGAAAACTTGATTAGGCACCTTGAGCTAATTCAAAATAACGCTGCACGTTTTATTCTATCGGATTATCACCGTACATCAAGCGTAACAGCAATGAAGCACCACTTGTCACTGCCACCTCTATCACTGCGTCGCAAGTACTTCCGCCTTTGCCTTTTCCATAAGACCTACCATCATTCATCACTGCGTAATGAGCTCATTACGCCTCCCACATATCACTCCTCTCGGATCGACCATGAACACAAGGTTAAAGGTATTTTCTGCCACACAAACACATTTTCTTGCTCCTTCATACCGGTCACATCAAACGATTGGAATCGGCTACCAGGTGACATCGTTTCCATCTCTGATCACTCCCTCTTTCGTCATTCTTTATCAGCTCACCTATTTCGCGATAGCTCTCCTTAGTCATCCGATCTATTCCCCTCCTTACGAAGTTCTGTCTCCACGTGTCAAGATGCCAGCGTTTTCCAGTGGATTCTTGATTTTTTGTGTGTGCGTGTCATTTCCCTTACTTTTACACTTTTTTGCTAGTACTGTATAATTTTACCACATTCACTATTTGCTTATTGTGATTTCCTTATTTTTTACGTTTCACTTTTGTTGCGCCTCATTGAGTAGAGGTTTTTTTTTTTTTTTTTTTAGTTTTGTTCATGTATAAAATAGCACGTATATTTTCATGTTGTAACCCACTCCCCTCTGTAAAGCTTCGGCGATTGAGGGTAACAAAATAAATAAAATAAATAAATAAATAAAATCGTTCTAGGATCAGGTAGAGCGCGCGGCGGCGGTGGCCTGTTACAAACGCCTCGCAGCAATTGCGCCAGAGGCAGAAAGAGCCGGCAACAATGCGAAGACAAGCGAAGCGGCCTCGCGAACAACGCCCAGAAGAAACGAAGCGATTTACTCTGAGGCAGCGAAATCCGGCATGTACGGCTCTCCAAAAAACGCGAGCAATGAGACAATTCATCAGAAAATGCTGATTTGTTTCCCGAAGGGAGCAGTTCAGACATGTTGCTGACTGGACCATTCTCCACCTTTCGAGGCGGTCGAGAGTTGGAAGCACACCCCATCCCAGACGCCACATGATGTCCCGGAGGTGTCCAGGCAGAAAAGAAGCCGTTAATGTGCTCCAAGACACCCGTCTAGAGCGAGCACGGCGGGCTGGTGGGACCAACATAAGCAACAAAGCAGCAGTTGTCTCAACTATGTGGTTGTTAAAAACATGTATGCCAGGACAGCTGGACTTGACATGGCGAAAAAATGCAACAGTTGTTGCATAAAACGCAGGAAGTGTTATTGACTGCGGCCCCTTGTTGAGTTGCACATTAGGCATCAAATGCCGGAGGTGAGTACCCAGAAAATAATATGCAAGCGTTCGTGCGGGAGATTCCTCTCCCTGCACTAGGCGCAAAAGGAAGCGCAGTGCCAGCAGCCGACAGCGTATGGACACTGAAGGGAAAGCAAAGCCTCCCTGAGAACGTTGCTGTCCCAGTGCCGCGCGAGAGACCAACTCAATGCCGCCTGACCGAAAAAAAGGAACACAAAGCAGACTGCAGTGATCGCACGATACGTAAAGATGGTTGCACGATGTGAGAAATGTACCAAATGGGGCCGCAAAATACAGTCTGAGCAAGGTACCTCCGCTCAAGAAGCGGGAAGTCACAATCCCGTGCATCCCGAATTTTCAGTATTCTTCGAGAGCGTTTAACCAAGCGGATTCGCAAATGCCGTAGTAATTGTCTAGAATACCTGAAATACGAAGGGACGTGGCCGGCTGAATGGGAAAACCGGCGCTAAGCCTGGAGTTTGGAGAGCCAATGAAGAAATACTGGGATTCGGAGATGTTCAACGCTGCACCTGAAATGTCGCCATACTGGAAAAATACACGCAGGCTGCGTGAAAGGCTATATTCATCTGAAATGTACAAGGTTATATCATCAGCAAAAGGTGTGATTTTCACGACACCGCTACCAGGAAGCCCAAGACCCCGGACACGTGAATCCGCGTCAAGAGCACGCAAGTATGGCTCAAGGCTGAGGACGAATAGCACAGGAGAGAAGGGACATCCCTGACGGACCCCACGTGTTATAGAAAAGGCGGTGCTCTCCCAGCCATCCAGAACTAGTATGCTTTTCAGACCAGTGTATGTATTTTTAATCATTTCCACAAACGAGTGAGAAAAGCCGAATACTTGAGCATATTAAGGCTTTACGCGTGCTCTAATTGGTCAAACGCTTTTTCCTGGTCCAAAGACACAAGGATACCACGTGCAGATCACGGCAGAGTATAGGCTATGATATCTCGTGTGGTAACTGACAAGCTGTTTATTTCTCGTCCAAGCACTAATGAAGTCTGGTGATGATTTACCAGTGTGTTCAAAAGACCCCTCAAACGTTGAACGGCTACCGCCGCGAATATCTTATTGTCAACGTTGAGGAGTGTCATAGGTCTCCAATCTTAAGGATTAACAGAGGAAGCATCACCCTTTGGAATGAGCACAATGCGTCCATCTCGAAAACTTGATGGAAAGACACCGTCCTAGTCGCATCGCCGGATAACCACGGTAAAAGTAGCACCAATCTCATCTCAAAATGTCAAGTAAAACTCAACAGGAAAATTGTCTGGCTCTGGGGCCGTTCCACGTTTCATAGATTTCAGTGCCGGCTTTACCTCTTCAGCCGACGGAGGGATGTGCAGGCAATCCGCAGCTTCTTGAGGAATACGGGGCAAACTTCTAAGCATTGGCGGTGTTTCATCACAGTTAGTCCGCATGGCTGAACACGACATTGCCCCGCCGTGGTGGTCTAGTGGCTAAGGCACTCGGCTGCTGACCCGCAGGGCGCGGGTTTGAATCCCGGCTGCGGCGGCTGCATTTCCGATGGAGGCGGATATGTTGTAGGCCCGTGTGCTCAGATTTGGGTGCACGTTAAAGAACCCCAGGTGGTCCAAATTTCCGGAGCCCTCCACTACGGCGTCTCTCATAATCATAGAGTGGTTTTGGGACGTTAAACCCCACATATCATCATCATGAACACGACATTGCTTCAAAATGCGCCAAGAAAACAGATCGATCACGCGTAGGAAGCCGCTGCGCAGGAGGTATTTGTGCTGTCATTAAAGACAGATGGCTCTGATTGCCCAAAAAACGAATGTATCGTGCAGCGCAGCACCTCGGGATGTGCACATGGGTTGTCAGCGCTATGCTGCTGCCGGCAGGGACGTAGCAGCAGTCAAGCGCTGAAAGCGTTCACGCAGTTCACGCTGCCACGCTCGCATCAGAGGAGAAGGCGTCTCAGCGCACAAAGCAATGCGTAACTTCATCGCAGTATCAGCGAGCTCTTCAGAAACGCGTCGACGAAGCGAACGCCCCTCTACTGCGCAGCGCAGGCGCCACTGTGTTTTAAGTGCAGCCCAATCTTCAGGACCAGAAGCCGTGAGCGACACACGTATTGCGCGTGACGAATCCGATCTTGAGCGCGCGTTTTGCAGAACGTGAACATCAAGACGCCATGGCTTTTCCGAAAAAGAAAATGGAACTTTGACCTTCAAGACAATAGGCCGATGATCAGATACGTACACAGGAGAAGGTGAGAAGGACGGAGCGCATAAATCGGAGACAAACGCGTCTAACGCTCGTGGGATATAAGCCCGGTCGAGCCTGCTGGAGGATCATCCGCGTCGCCATGTGCAAACAAAGTTATTTCCGTGAGCTACATTGTGCGCGTCAAGTAATGAAAAGTGGTGAACAAGGCGTCGCAGCTCGCGTGAATTCCAAGCAGACCGGCCCCAGCCAGGACCTTGTACATCGGTTCGCGTATTTAGAACGCAGTCGAAGTCGCCAATCAGAATGACATCACGACCGTCAAAAAAAAAAACACATCCAGGTCTCTAAAAAGTCATTAGACTGCCCAGCTTACGCTGACCCATACACACACAGTATCTTTAATCTGAAAGAAAAGTAGCTACACTCTAATGCCAAAACCCGGCCCATGCCGTCGTAAAAAGCATGATGATCCCGTTATAAATCTCGGTTAAAAATATATTACATACTCCCGTAAAACGAGATGTAGCCAAAGAGAAATAACAATCTAGGCTGAACTTTCGTTTAAAAGCAATCACGTAGGATAGCGAAAAGAAATTTGTTTTCTGGAGGCACAAAACATCACGATTTGCAGCGCGGGCGACACTAATCGCTTCAGCCTGCTTTGCCGGACTGCGAAAACCCTGAACATTCAATGAAATAATATGCAGTGAAGTAGCCATAATTCAGAATTGTTCAGAATTGAGATACAAGGGATACAAGTGCATGTGTTTTGTACAAATACAGATACAGAAGGAGGTCTCAAAGTCGCGAGACTGTGAGTGAGACACATTTTGTATACCCTAAATTTTCTTTCCTTACCACTCTTTACTATTGCGTTGTATGTATCATGTATGATTTTACAGGAGGTCGGTGCTCTAAATTCAGAGGTTAAAGGTATGGATGCTGGCCTGAAAATGCTTAACGACATTGTAGAGATTGTCTGTACTCAACAACAAGAGCTTTTTTCTACTAACGAAGCTTTGAAAAATGAGAACGAGACTTTAAAGAAGAAGGTGGTGGACCTGGAGCAGTACACTCGGATAAACAACGTCGAGATCAAGGGCGTTTCTTCTTCACAAGGGGAGGACTGTGTTGCCATAGTGCAGTCGATTGGTAACAAAATCGACTGTCCTGTATCAGGCACTGATCTTGACGTTGTTCACAGAGTTCCAGCTAAGTCTGGACAACAGAATATCGTGGCTCGTTTCTATTCACGAGAGCAAAAGAATGAGTTTGTTAGGAAAGCACGTAAAACTCGCTTGAATACACGTGCTCTTGGTTTTTCTGGAGAGGGCACCCATGCTGTCTTTGTTAATGATCACCTCTCGCCGGATAACAAGAAGCTTTTTGCTAAAGCACTTGTTCTCAAAAAAGAGAAACAGTGGGCGTTTCTTTGGACTGATAACTGTCAGATAAAAGCAAGGAAATCTACTGACACCAGAATATTTCGCATAAAATCAGAGATCGACCTGTCCATTATCTCCTAATTATATCATACATTAGCAATTGTAGTGTCTATCCAATTGCAGGATGGCGTATATTTCACCGTCTGAACTTTCATCACGGATGTATCAACCATGTAGGGTGTTAATTCACTTTAACGCTCGAAGTATCAGAAAAATTACGGCAATATTACCTCATTGCTTTCGGCCATTGGTCACCAGTTCTCTATCATCTGCATCAGTGAAACGTGGCTATGTGAATATGACAGGGACCTGTTCAAGTTTCCTTCCTATTCTTCTGAATACTGTCACCAAATCGACGATGCACATGACGGAGCAGCTATTTTTTATATTTTCATGCCTTCACTATCATAGGCGACTGCACTTGGCACTAAGTATTCCTGGTTGCGAATCCGTGTGGATCGAACTTCATGAACCACATTTTTCGCAAGATAGTAAGAATTTAGTTGTTTCCTGCATATATCGCTCTCCGTCGTTATCTGTCGTGGAGTTCTGCCTAGCCTTAGGAGAGGCGCTCAAAAATCTGTCATTAGAAGGGAAACGGTTGTTTATTTTAGGAGATATGAATATAAATCTTCTTGATGACACCAATGCAATCGTTTCTGAATACATTTCCTGCTTCAGTGGGTATAGCTACGAGTGCCTCATAACTGCACCAACTCGTGTTCATGGCAATGACACTATTATAAATAACCTTTTGTCTAACCTCATCAGTCCTCCTGAAGCAGCTGTCATCGAGGTGCCTGTCACAGATCATTATCCTATTTATGCAAGCATAGGCATCTCCAATAATAATAAAGTAAGTCGATGCTTCAAGAATATCTTAAATACTGCATCATTCATTAACATCATCGAGCAGTGTGATTGGTCGGCAGTTAAGAAATGCAATAGTGCTGAAATAGCCTACCAACAATTTTCCTCTATCATTTCGAATGCAGTCACGGCCGCTTCAACATTAGTAGTAAGGAGAACAAAGTACCTTGTCCCAATCAATCCGTGGTTGACACCTAACCTGTTAAAATGTCTGTGGAAAAAGGATAACTTATACAAAAAGACGAAAAAGTGCCCTTTCAATGTTGAACTTCAAAAGCGCTCTAAAGAATAATCAAACACATTAGGAAAGTTACTTAAAGCCGCTGAATTAATGTATTTCGAAGATAAATTTAAGCGAGCCGGAAATGACGTTAAGCAGCAGTGGAAAACTGTAAATAATTTTTTGGGCAGGACTATGGTACATTAAGATATAACCTTGATTCACTCAGAAAAACGTGTGATCGATAACCCATCTGATATCGCGAACTCTTTTAATGACTCATTCTGAACTCGAACTTGAACTTGAACTTTATTTCGCATCTATACATTGTACAGATAACAGGGACACAGACAAAAAGCCACATTACGGCTTGACGAGGTCTGTGCCCCTTTCTTTCGCAACAAACAGTTGGCGGGCAAGATCAAAAATGCAATGCAAGAACAGATTCATGTACACACACGCACAGTAAGAAATAGAGATAATTTAAAACACTTGCGTCTGAAAACAATGAACGAATTTCTATACAAAGTTTGAAACGCGTCGCTATACACCTTCAACACAAAAATAAACAAAATACATAGTAAACATACGAGCATAAGAAGTATTCACTAATGAATATACAAAAGTTCAAAAACGCTTCGCCTTGTACTTTTAACATAAAATGCATGTTCATTTAAAACACAATAGCGAATAAGATGGATGATCGGCACATTATTTCGGCATTGATATTCCTCCGTCAACAGCAACCCCTCGAACAAACTTGTTCACGATTGCCACATTCGTTCTTCCTTTATCCGACGTTAACCGAGGAAGTGTTCACCGTTATCAATAGTATTAGGAATACAAGCGCTGGTCTCGATAAGTTCCTTGCTGCCGACATGAAACTGATAGCTCATTTATTCAGTGATACATTATGCAATATTATAAATCTTGTATTTGGAACTGGGTCCTTCCCTACAACTCTGAAAAAAGCAAAAGTATTCCCGTTTTAAAAAAAAAGGCGACAAGCGTTTATTCTCCAATTACAGGCCTATAGAAATTATTTCAATCTTCAATAAGGTCATAGAAAAGCTTTTCGCGGCACGTTTACGGTGTTATCTAGATACGTTTCACATTCTTTCTTACAAACAGTTCGGTTTCAGGCCCGGTACTCAACTGAATTCACCATGTTATCGCTAACAGAGGAAATTAAATATTTTATTTATTTATTTATTTATTTATTTTCAGATTTACTGCCAGCCTTTGAAAAAGGCCTTTGCAGGAGCGGGGCAGAGAACAAATAAAGAATACGAGAACATACGCAAATACGTCCACAAAACAACCGCAACAATGAGCGGGAACAAAATAAAAATAAAATATACAATTACGCAATCAACAAAGTGACAGCAGGTACTATTAACAACTTGTTTGGTACCAAGCCAGATCTACACTGATAGAAACTATTAATATTACAAGACATGACTGGAAAGAGCAGAAGAAATCTGGACCGAGGTGCACCGCTAAACAAAACAGAGCTACAATGTGACACACTCAACAACAACAACAAAAAAAGAAAAAAAAAACCATCAGAACAACATTATTGTTTCACAATCACATATCAGTTTGCAGAAGTCGCGATACTAGGAAAGCGGAAATGACGACCAAGATATCGAAAAAATTACAGATAATCTGACAATGCTTTAGTCAAATATGCT
>WOVY01004934.1:0-91389 GCA_013436015.1 Rhipicephalus annulatus
AAAACCACTTTGCCAAGTCATTTCTCTCGCTCGAATAAAAGCAACTTGCGTGCTGTGATTTCTCGACAGTGATTGCAACAGAAGTAACGGGTGGTTACGAAAATGCAGTGGGGCGCCGAATTTGATGTGCGATCACATCCACGGATGTATATCCTCCTCGCACTTCCAACTTCTAGTCCCGCTACAGAGACATAGGTGCTAAGATTTCAACGGGAAAACTATAAACAATAGACCTGATGTCCATGTCAAACGACAAGTACTGTGGAACCATCCGTGAATGACATAGTAATATTTATTAGTTTTGTTAAGAAGGACAATGCCGGCAGTCCGCAAAAGTAAGTTTCACGCGCGCCATTGCGCTCTGGTCTGAGGAGGAAATGATTGCTAGAGATTGCTACGAAACAACAGTGCCCATCCGAGATGAGATGTGACAACAGATATGAAGATACTAACCAATTAGTGTCATTAACCAATCCGCAGCTTTCAAAGTTAGAAATAAAAAAAAGGTTTTTTCGATGATACGAAATGGCCGATACTGCCACAGAGAAGACGCTTTTGTGGCTAGTAAGATGAAGACCCAAATAAACAAAAAGAAAACGCATCTCAGAGGTATATGTAGCAAAAAAAGTATTTTGTGATTTTCATACAAATATTGCGTTCGCTCTCAGGGTAAACAGCATGCATGGCATGGCGCTTAAAATTGGTGACATGACAGGGAACATTTGTGAACATTCATAGCACATTATCAGGCATCAGTTTTGTGAGGCAGTATGAATTGCGAGCATGCGAACTGTAGCCGTGTCGATTCGAATGTTTCCACTGGCAAACCTGAATAAAGGCAGGTCTCGGTGCTTTCGGGACACCATTCGGCATCTTACTTGGCCTTTCCGTTTTCATTCTACAGCTCGTGGTACGTGACCGCCTAGTTTGGTGACTGACTAAGCAGTTGTGGACGGGCGGATTAACAACGGTTTACCAATAAAATCCTCCAAGCTTCGCCGAAACTCATCATCATTCACTCCGTCGTTTTTTTTTTTTTTTGGCTGGACGGTATACTTCGCTAGTTAGAACAGGGCATGCTATGACCGAACTAACTACCACCGTGTGGTGCTAAAGCCGAGGTAATTAAGTCACACCCTAATAATACAATACAAATGAAGCCATGTAAAGCTAGACCAGGCTAGCTAAAGCATGCTAGTTGGCGAGGTAACTAAGCTATGCTAATTAACGCGACGTTAGTACACTAAGTAAGACAATGCTAACTAGCCACCACTAATATGATGTCAATTAGTATCCTGCTAATCACGATTACGATTAATAGCCCCACACTGCTCATGCCCTCGCTAATTACCCCAGAAATAATTCATTTTTAATTGAAACCTTACTAATGAATACAAGACAGCTCAGTGTAATGGTCATTAAGCCTTAGCCAATTAGTTCATTAAAATAAGACAGAGCTGATGCGGTCTTCACTTCGAAGCCGACCACGCATATAGGTAGACGACCAACTTGAAAGGCTGCAAGTATCTATACTTATCACAAGCTTCTCTATTGCTCCAGCCTTGCACAAGTAGTGCAAGCTCACCAAAATATTTTTATATGCAAAGAAGCTGCCACGTAGCCTTCACCGCATGAAACGATTGACAGACACACCGGCACCATCACAGTCACGAGTTGAACTCGAGCCTTCTCAAAATCAACGAGTTTGTATCCGAATTCACGTGTCAATCATTTTGATTGACAGACGCCCGCGGTGAAGATCGGGTACGCCCACCAAGTTTGCTCTTGCCGAGGAGCAGGGCTCACGGCAAGCGGCACGATTAATCTATCAGCTTTATCGCGAAGACTATGCACAGACGCACGCAGAAGTAGAAGTGATATCAGCACGCGGCCGGGATGTCTCGCATTCAATTTCACCCCGCTCACGACATATCTGATCACAGCCGTGTTGCCACCATGTGGCGAGTTCCCCTGATGGCCACCTGTCCTATATTAATCGGCAATATTTGATAGAAGCGAAACGAGAGCACGTGAGTGTTGCGTGTGCTCCCTTCCTGCCTTCGAGAGTGGAAATTTCAATGCTGCAAGTGGAACGAAAGAACCTGTCCGAAAGAGGACAAACGCCCACGAACACGCCTGTGGGAGGTGCGTGTTGAGTTGGCAAAACGATGGCGTGACAATCACGCTGACGTCACTGCAGTGTTACAATGTTGACTGAGTGGCGCTGCTGACGTGACCGAACGCGGGGTTTCTTTGATAACTGCCGCAAAAGGTCAACGTGGGTTTCCAACGCCACGCGCGTTCCTGTAGCCATTTTTATCAACGCTGCTGCTCCCGCGCTCATGCCATGGCCACTGCGAGCGAGCTCGGAGCGAACTCGTCGGCCCGGGAAGCTCGGTGCATTCTGCATAGAACCCCACGACCGCAAAGCACGATCGAAGGGTAGATGATGGGCGGGACCAGTAAAGAGGAGGCAGAGAATGGCTGGATCGGGGGCATCTGGCTGGCATTGATGAAATAGAGGAGGCGCTGGCTGGGAAAGGCATAAAAACTTCTGCCGATAACATTGTGCGGGAACAGAAGGCTCACATCAAACAAACGTGTATTGGTCGGGTGACTAAGCTGATGTCACAGCCATGGTATCCGAGCTCTCTCTCTGATCGTCTTCGTGGACCTTAAACACACCGTCACTACAATTGTGCGAAACGTGTGGCTAAAAAACTCATTTTCTATGCAGTGCGACCACCAGCGAAATCCCGACGACCCCTTCCTCAAGAGCTTGAGGGAGACTCTGATAAGCAGTCTAGCTGTCTTTGCAGGTAACGAGATATGGCTTGAAGCCAGGCGCCACGCTCAGAGGCTATAGCTCTGAACAGCATGTCGGACTTTTATGTTTTGGTTGCGTAATTATGTCCAAACAAAGTTCTTTTGTCTTTTCGACATTGCCAGCAACGGCTTTGAGGTTGAGGTGATTCAATTAGTTCGTTGACCCGATGCCTAATCAGCGCTGCCTTCTCCTTAAATGTAAGTAAATGTCTCGCTATAACACATCCTGCTTTTTTTTTTCCTAAATGTGAGCTCAGCAACCACAACAAACAAGCCTTCCTTGTTCAAAACCCAAGTAGCGAAGTTTCATAGATACCAAGAACTCGACGATTGGTAAGAGACGCCGGTCCTTTTTTTTTTCTTTTTTTCTTCTTTCCTGCGGTTGTTCCTTGGTAAAACGTCAGCACAGTCAAAACACATAGTTTGGCCTTTCTTCATCCTTTAGCCTCCTCATCACTTCTGCGCAAGTAGCAACCATTTGAACAGCATGAAATTGGGGTTCGACACAAACGTTTAGCCCTAGGCGTAGCACTTACCCGTATTCTTTTGGAATTGGTTCATTACTTGCATTCAAAAGTTCCCTTGAACATCAGGCTTTGCTTTTGCCAGAAGCGTACGGCACACTTCCATAAAATCTCTGTTACTTGATAGCTTGCTCTTACCACGCTTGTAATATCGGCTAGAAGTCGGTGTGCTTACGTCACGTCAACCGGAGGCCCCGCCGCGGTGGTCTAGTGGCTAAGGTACTCAGCTGCTGACCTGCAGGTCGCGGGATCGAATCCAGGCTGTGGCGGCTTGCATTTCCGATGGAGACGGAAATTGTTGTAGGCCCATGTGCTCAGAATCGGGTGCACGTTAAAGAAAACCCAGGTGGTCGAAATTTCCGGAGCATTTCACTACGGCGTCTCTCATAATCATATCGTGGTTTTGGGACGTTACAACCCACATATCAATCAATCAACAAATAAGTCAACATCAACTGGAGGCAGTCTCAGATGTCTCGCTTGGTACAATGCATGCAGGGCAGAGAATCTTGCACATCCTTCGAGAATGTCCGGGTGATGGTCGGCAAAAACGGCACAGCTCCTTGACTTCAGGGGTGCACAGAGAGCGTCAGCATGCCTATATGAGCCGAACTTGCCTTGCAGACACATAAATGATCATGTTCGTTTAAAACATCTGGATGAGCGAACTGGGGATTAGGACATAAAAGGAGCCCTGTGTACTACAAATGGCCCTCAGTATTATTAGAAACTGGGCTATTCATAGCTGGTCGAGGTAAACAGCGCTCAAAAACGAACACAGAGTAAGGGAAGGGCACAACACGAGTGCTGACTTTCATCTGAGAAAATTAACGAAGGAGTACTAAGCATTTATATTTCTTGCACTCCTTTTATTTGGCATCGCATGACGACCACTTTGAGAATAAAGAGGGCCGACAGCTTCCTTCGAAGAGCGAGCGTTCGAACTGGCAGAGAAAAAAAAAAGAGAAGGTGTTCGTAAGGCACCTTGCTTCTCTCCTCTTAATGTGATTTTAGGGATTTTAGGGCAGGAGAGACCGAAATGGATCGCTGTCTTGTTTTGAAATTCGATGTCATTAGAGGCACCTGAACATTTTTATGGACCCCTTAAGAACCTCTGCAAAAACGAAGAAATACTGAATTATTGTATCCTAGAGTTTTTCGTCTTTGAACCTCAATCCACGATGCCAGCAGTTTGTTCACGTGACGTCAGGATGAATTAGGCTCCCGACTGGTCGATATACGAGAGACAAGTGTTGTGAATTTTCCCCTGCCCTCTTTGCCACGCAGTCGAATTTCTGTTCTGCCCCGCCACTCATGCTGTCACACGCGATAAACCGATTTCGCTTCGTTTTGTTCATTTGCCACTGCGCAAGTGGAGACAGCAGCGTGTTGTCAAAAAGCCCGAAATCAGCATTTGCTCAGCGTTTAGTGTTGACATGCGGCCCTTTTTATCAACAAATTAGGGTGGCGAGGAGAAGACAGCGCTTGCAGGAAGGGCAAGTGACGGCGACGAAGAAACTACTGTCTCGCCTTTTAATTTTGCGCGGTTGAGGGGCCATTCTTCAGGACCCTCGCCAGCCTTGCGACATACAAAGTAACGAGCGCATGATTCTCTCCTCGCGTTTTTCGTCTTTCCTGCTAACTTCGTGACGCAGACAGTGATTACTGTGAAGTGTACATGCTCTCGATGGGTACATATACGAGAAACACGAGATGTTGTTTGTCGACCCGCCACGTGGTCTAGTGGCTGGGGGTGCTCGGCTGCTGACCCGCGGGGTCGAGTCCCGGCTGCGGCGGCTGCATTTTCGATGGAGGCGAAAATGCCGTACGCTGCAGTGTGCTCGGATTTGGGTGCGCGTCGCGGGGAACCCCATATAGTCTAATTTTCCGGAGCCCTCCACTGCGGCGTCTCTCATAATCATATGGTGGTTTTGGGGACGTTAAACGCCACGTATAAATCAAATCACATGTTGTTTGTCATATGCATTGATTTGCCGTGAAGCCGTCCATCCGTTTTTTCTTCTTTCACAGGACTAGGGTTTCATTTCATTTTTGTGTGATTACGGCGGTGCAAGCCGGCGGTGGCAGCGAAGAGCCGAGATGCCCGAAATCCTGATAAATATGAGCGTTTAGTGCGGACATTTTTCACTTGCTTTAATGAAATATATGGCAGGGAGTATGCGTCACATGTGTGAGAGTTAGCGAAGGAAAGAACCATTCCGTCGTCATTGAACACGGGGCAGTGAGAAGCTCGTCCCGCACTTTTATTCACAAGGGTATCATCGCTAATAACGGGACAACAGCGGCCCATGCACGTGCCTTTTCATGCACGTACAGTGCTAAGCAACTGTTGACGAAGTTTTACTCTGAAAACTGTAATCCCTTGTACATTTCAGGCGATAGTTATGACATATTCTGCGGGCTCTAGCTGCATGCTTTATTAAACTGTATATTTTTGTTAGTCAAGATAAACCAAATGTTCTCCTGTCCAAGCTTGTGATTATTCATTTCAAACAAAATGTGGTAGAATTCTCAAACTGTTTTGAAAATTGTCACCTTACCACTCTACGACTGCTGTCAAAGATGTTGCGTTACTATTCGAAAAGTATTTTTTTCGTATACCATTCGGTTCTACACTACACCGGCAACACAACTCTACAGAGCTCACTTGGTTACTCCTGCTTTTCGCGTCACTTACTGTTGGAAGTTTGAAGCTGCCTGAATGCCAAATTCTCTGACATTAGCTGTAACAAGAGAACAATGATTTGGCTATCGGCTATCTGAGGAACTTCTACTGTTCTACCTGACTATCTACCTTGTTTTTACCCAATGTCATACAAAACGTCGTTGGATAACATTAACTAACTGCGGAAGAGAGGACAAGGACAAGAAAGAAACCTAGATGAGCGCTGACCTACAGCTTGAGTTTGTTTTCGAAAACGAATCGCAATATAAAGACAATGAGGTGTCAAGAAACAGATTTCGAAGCATTATTGGTTGTCCTCTTTTAGCCACCCACGGCTCTTGGAAACCGTGGTGATGAGCCCAATCTTGTTATTCGTTTTGTGGCAATACGAGCGATCGTTTGTCCGTTACAACCGCTCGCTTCCGATCATCATGAGAACGCAGATGACTTCAACTCTCGGAATGACCTCCACGACGGCTGTTTTAATGGAAATATCGACCTTCCCGAGAGGGACGTGTCCTTAGGGGATGCGCCTGCTCCCAATACGGCAGCAGAAAAGGAGTACGGACTTTGATGGGGAGAGCTGAAGCCCGTGCCCTCCAAGAATTGCACGGCTGCTGGCATTCCTCGACCCTACCTTCACTGCCGCCGTCGCCTCTCACCGTGATGACATCGCCACAGAGAGCACAATTAACGCCGTCTACTCTATAGAGAAATGGGTGGACACGTGGCGACGTTGAAGAGAAGCGACGAGATCCTGAGGAGTGTCCCTCGCCCCTAGCTGGAAGGGATCAGACGTAACTTCGCCAACCCTGAGGATAGCGCGCCTGCCCGAAGGAACGACGTCATGATCCCTCAAACTTGTATCCAGGCCCATGTCCGAAATGGAAGTGAGGACGTGCCAGTGCAGAACCTTTCGACATCTAGCGCAAGAATAGCCCTGCCGTCTCTTCAGATATCTGGTGCTTAATACGTTGTTAACACAACGTATTAACAAAACGCCAATTCATGATGTCCTGAGTAAAGAAGCACGGGCGAAAGTCCATCATGTTATAAGGGAAGAGTTCGCGTTCGTCAATATACCTGGTTCTGAATGACGTGTTCCACGGCTTTTCCCGTGTACAAAGTGAGCGAGGTCGGCCGCATGTTTTTTTTTTAAATCGGGAGTTCCACCTGGCTTATGTATTTGAACCACTCACGCTATTTTCTAATCAGCCGGGGCGTCACGCGCTTCCCACACGTGATTTATTTCACCTGTTAAGGTGGAGACGGACTTTTCATTCAGATGGCGAACAGGAAGTCTCAAGTTCAGGAGCAAACCTGACCTAACCTAACCTATATGTAGTAACATAATCATGTGTGATGTGCTATCTTTCTGCCTCTCATTCTTTCAATCTCCCCCATCCCGTTCCCATGTGTAGGGTAGCAAACCAGTAATACTGATCTGGTTGGCCTACCTGCCTTTCCGTCTCTACCATTCTGTCTGTCTTTTCACTGCTTGCACACAATATTTAAATAGGAAGGCTTCTGGATACCTGCACAAGACTGAAACGTTTGCAACAGGTCCATAATCAGGATTTTCATTCCGGGGGAGAGGGGGGTACTTGTTGAAGGCCACGAGAAAACCCTTATTTTTATTATTGGTGCTCGGCAAAAACACCCCGATTCATTCGAATTTCGGGGGGGAAGGGAGGGGAGGGCGAGTCTCTTAGCCTTCCTCCCCTCTGGCTGACTAACTATGAGCCTGGTTTGCAAGCGCATAAACATAAGACATACCGCATCTTTTTTTTCAGTCTTATAGTATTTTGTTCCCAATATGCAGACTTTGACGGTTTACTTGAAAACTCGAAACTGTAAATTATCCAGAGAGATTCTGCACACGAAATGGATGATTGAAAAGACGACACTGGGTGAAAAAAATAAATAAATAAATACAAATAAATGAGTGTGCCTAGTTTTTCAGCATGGCAGAGGGAAATGACAAATCTTTTTGTTTAATGGCAACAAAGAAACGTGAAAATTCGCTGTCTCTGCCAAGAAGTTATGGCTCTCCTCAACTAAAATAAGTTTGATTATATTTACAAATCATGCAGACTTTTTTGTGGGATCTTAGGAAGGAACATCCTGAAAGCAGCACCAACATACTCAAAAGAGTTCAACATCAGGCCTATGCCTAACTCTCGACGCCTAATTCACACTTCTAGCAGTACGACGAATGGCACGCACGGGCCCGACATGGAGTTGAGTCCAACTGCACACACTGTCTCGTGTTGCGCACGATAGCTTCTCATTCTGCAAAAAAAAATGTACCGGTGCATACAAAACAAACGACCACGCCCTGGTATTCCTAGAATTCAAAGCATTTACGTGAACATCGCAGGGGTAGACGCGTTAATTTCTTTACAGTGGGGATTAGCGTGTCTTCGCCCATTTGGGGATGACTAAAACCGAAAAATAGCAGTCAAGTTCCAATTACGTTTATCAGAATTTCTGAACTTCGGGTCATGGCCCGGTAACCCGCAGCAACGCTCCACAGAAACCGCAATAAATGGGTACCTGAAAACTTTGTACCGGTAACCAGAACAATGATAACCCGATCTTCAGAAACGCCAAATTGTGGCGCCAACAGCTCTGTAGTTGGAAACCCCAAAACGCCAATTCTACTTTTGCACTAACCCGAACTAAACCTTATTCTACCGGGTTGAAGTTACTACTGTGCTTTTGAATACTAAATCAAAGCGCATAGCGGCACATAAAGATGCAATTGATACATCGTTACATTTAAAACGACTTGGTCAGGTCTCTTGATGTCCGCACAGCAGGCCTCTCGTTGACGGCAGCCAATGACCTCTCAAAAAGCTCAAGCTCATCGTCTGACTTCAGGTAGCCGTGGGAGTATAGCCGTCTTCATGACGATGCAACTCTCGGAAGTACTTTTCGATCGCATTTTGCCGGTCAGAAGGCTTGGACATCGTCGCTTTCCGCACCTCCGGTCGCGAGCGAAAGAGATCACGCATGCTGCAGCTCCACGCTAGCCGCCAACGGAGCAGAAACGTCCCCAGCAGACACCGCGAGCGAACCAAATAAACTGCGCTCGAAAGCAAGAGGGAAAGAGAAAGAAAAAGAAAGAAAAAACTGTGCCCCCCCCCCCCGCCTCCTGCACGCTCCGGCGAATCTGATGTTAGTGCCTACGTCATCGAGTCGAAGCCCTGCGCTGAGGGATTTCTTGACAAAACAGTGTCACCCCATCCAAAGCTTCGCAGCGCTGCCGTCAAACGAAGTGAGGAGAGTTTAGCTGTAGAACTGTTCGTGTTTACCATGGTAATAATAGTCTGTCAGATATGCATTTTTTTCTGCGGGTGATTAAGATAAAGGTGGTGGGCTAGAGGTTATGCTCAAAAAGCGGGTAGGTAAATACGCACTTATGGACAAGTTTATGTAAAATACTGTAGCATAATCTATGCGTGTGGACAGTGCTAATGGGATGGCCGCAGGGGGTTGACTGAATGAGCTCGTTCTCTAGACAGTCGCTTCCAAACAGCAACAATGCATCGGTCTCGCATAGTCTCGGGACGGCTTTTAGCTCTCCCATAGTAGAGTACCAAGTGCTCTAAATCGTTAACAACTTTCTCTAAACACATTTCTCCTGAGATAATTGTTGACAGAGCCGAATGACATAGTAGGCCCAGCGGACGGCCTTCTGCTCTCTCATAGTAGAGTACCAAGTACTCTGAAATGTTAACTAATTTTCTATACACTTCTTAATGGACAGCGTAATACTCTCCCATCGTCGAGAATGTCGTACTATTTTGCTCTATTTCACAGGTTTTGTACTCGGCTCAGCCAGCGGCCGCAGCCAACAAGTTCAATTTATTCATAGTCGGGACAACGAAGCCTGTAAAAGCGGAGAGAGAGGAGGGGTTGAACAACATTTATTGAGTGACGCTAGACGTTTCTGAAATCTCAGATATGAATCACTTTTCAGGGAGATATGGCTGTTTGTGGTGCCTCACGAACAAAAAGGAAATGCTTCAGGCCTACTCATGACCACATAGCAAAGTTGAAGAAAGCTTTAACAATCAAAATAGGCAAAAGTTATAATGCATGTGTACCTTAGCAATGTCAGAAAATTTCAGTCTCAGAGTGATATTTTTTTCTGAGACCACCACCCAGGCATTCTTTACAAATGGTTGAATAGCGAAAAACTAAACGTTCAGCCGAAGTGTTTAGCAATGTGTTCACAGAGGCCGTTCACAATAGTTCGTTACGTGTTCGTGCTTTTAATGAAGTTTGACACACGTTTGGCTTGGGTTTTACCGCAGTGTTTACTTCGCATGCCCAACCATGTGCTTCGCATGATCATGGTCATGAAGGAGTGTTATGAGCACCTCATTGTGTTTCGCAATGCGTTAATCACAGTAGTTGTTCTCTAACTACAGGTGGTCAGAGACGTCGCAGCCGAAGTGCCGCTGGACAAAGTCGCGCCGAAAGCGGGCGTTCGCCCCGGCGAACGAGCTCCCGCAATCATCATCACGTTGACGCGCTCGTGTCCGCAACGGGGCTTGTTCGGCACGGCGTATACCCGGATGCGTGTGACATTGCACGTTTAATCTCGTGACCGCGGTTTTCAGGATCCGCCTGGCACCCGCGCTTGCTTTCTCGGTCGCGATTCAGCATGGCTTGGAAGGCTGCCGCATCATCGATACGCAGTTGCTGCAGGCAATCGGCCTATCGAGCTCTCTCACTTTAACACTGTCGGTGCTCTTCTAGAGTTGTCCGTGGCTCACCCATGAGTACGTCTTCAGCAGAAACTGATGCGCATGTGCGTGGGGCCACGACTGTGGCGGGATGGACGACGTCACTCACAGTGCAGCCAATATGGCGTGCGTGCTTGGGTGAGATGCTGAGAACGAAGTAACTGGTGGTATAGCCAATGGAGACCACTCGTGACACCAACGACGTATTGTTTTTCGTTTTATTTTCCCTACACACCTCTCTCGCTGTTAAATCTGAAACGGAAACCATGATCTGCGGCCGCGGGTCACGTTTTTGAGACTCCTTCTGTAAATCCTCGAACATTTGTTCTGAACACATTCGATTGATATATTGTACGTTCACCCACCCACAGTGGGCAACATCCTTTGCGGATTTTCGTAGAGCCACATTTATTTCTTCTTAAATAATGTTACTGTACTTTAGAAATTACTCTGGGCTCTTGGCAAGGCAATTGAAAGAAAGTGTCTTACTAATTGAGTAGCAAGCACGCTACAGCTTCTCCAAGCTAACAACAAAGTTTTCTTGTAAGATAGAACTTGTGAGAGCATCGACAGGCCTTCGTGCAAAGAATAACTCCGCACCTTCCACAGCAGAATTTCCATTTTATGTGAGACAGAATGCCTTAATTGTCAAAGGTTCCGTGAAGACGCTGCGCAATAGCTGGAAGCGGACGCTGGAGACTTCTTGATAATTATGTTTAGTACAACAAAGCACGGGTTGTGTCTTATATTACGGCTGAATGACAGCAGTCACTGTATGAAGGGTGTAATGTCCAATAACTTAGCAAAGTTGTCTAGTATGTTGATACCAGAAATGTGAAGCTTCATCAAAAGAAACACTGAAACACTTAAAAAAACGAGCATATGCATGGTGTTATGATACGTAATTTCGTGCGGCGAACTCAAATATCAAGTCGAAAACTGGCATAAACACATGCAAATTACTTTATTTGGCCGAAAACAAGCAACAGGCGCCGCAGCCGCCGTCGCGAGTCTCTCCGCCGCTGGGATTGGTCGGATCTTTATGACGTCACTGTCAGGGAGGTGAGGACAGCTGACTGCGCTCGCCGACCATCAATGCCATGTTAATTTATTGAAATCGGGTAGTTGCTGTAAGTATGGTTAACTGCGGAAGTCAGACCGAGTTCGCTGTACACCCGCACATGCTCGAGCCGTTTGCCACTTTAAGGGCGACGACTGAAGTGACGCAGACAAGCCAGTCCCAACCAGCCACCGCCACCCGCGTCGCAAACATAGACTAGCACATATAAGATGCATGCCAGTGCTCAGTCTCACTGTAGTAGAGTATTACAAATGATACGATCATCAGTGGATATCAAATTCAATAAGAAACAGCAGCATCGGCACTTGCTTTCGGCAGCGTATATTGGCACGGTCCGTGCTATAGGTGAGGGCAGCGCGCAAAAACGTCACCTGTCGGTGTATTTCACAGGTGAGAGTGCAACGTTGTTAATGCAGTCAGTACTGTACTTCGCAGCGCACAAGGCTCACGCGATGAGTCAGTAAACTACCGTGAACAAAAAAAGAAGAAAAAAAAGAGCCAGACGAGTGCCGCTCGTGCCGCAGTGGTGATATGTGCTCTGAACTGCGCCGAAAATCGCGCAAGAATAGCTTAGCTCATATATTGCATGCCGTTCTGTTTTTTTTATATTAACGTCGCTTTTTGGAAATTCTGTCCAGTACTACAATGATGATGTGTTAAAAAGCAAGCGGTAAATGAGCTGCGCTAGAAGCCTGCGACTGTCGTGTGGAATAGCTGATTCCCATTATGCGTGTACTGATATCTTTGTACACGTGTTTTTGCCATATGTGCTCGTGCATGTTTTGTTTGAAAATAGGAAAAGAACAGGAGTGCTGCTGCTGCTTCGAAATTCGGCAGATTCGCGCCGACCACAGCGCGCTTCATCTCTTAAGTTTGAAGTATTTTCTTTTATTAACTACAGCGGCCTATTTAGGACCCATCTTCTTATCCCTAAAACACTTGTGAAAAGCGACCTCATCGCGACCGTAAGTGCTTCGGCATCCAGATTCCGTGCAATAACTCGGCATCGCAAGTCCACTTCAACCTCGCACTACACAACTTGTGAATGTCAAATGACGAGGACCTCTAATCAGAAAAAGAGAATGCCCCGCCGTGGTGGTCTAGTCTCTAAAATACTGGGCTGCTGACGCGCGAGTTGCGAGACCGAATCCCGGCGAAAATGCTGTAGGCCCGTGTGCTCAGATTCAGGTGCCCGTTAAAGAACCCCAAGTCGTCGAAATTTCCGGACCTTCCAATACAGTGTCTCTCATAATCATATGGTGGTTTTGGGACGTTACCCCACATATTAATCAATCAGAAGAGAACGGTGCAATGGCATGAAATCCCTACGAACTGGCAGAACAGATGCTTCGCCAGGCAGCAGATCATAGCAGAAACAATGCACAACGACGCAGTAATCAAACTGAGCTTACATAGCGACGCAGGCAGCCTGGCGCAAGTTTGCGCGCCAAGCGGCGGCTCGACCCTGGCGGTGACGTCACCTCCCCACGTGTCTAACTCTCCCGTGCTCTGCCCCTGCGCGCGCGCGTGCAAGGGGAGGGGGGGAGGGGGTGTTCCTTTGGTCAAAGTTTGCTCCTTCTTAGAGCCATTGTTTATTTGAACCTCGGGGGAAAAAAACTCCGTAGACATGTTGTAAGTGGTCGCGGATGCCGAATTCAATATGAATTTGCCAATTCAACACCTCTTCAGTGTCCCTTTGAATCCCAAGGAACCTCCCTCAGTCTCCGCCACATTTGTGCAAGCATTTTTCATTCCGTTCGCCCTACATAACCGTGCAATAAATTCAAAAGCAAATATTTATTAAAGATATTTATCATAAACATGCAACTGAATTCACTTTCCCTACACAAACAAAGGTACGCGAGTCTCAGTAACCGCACAAAGGCAACCGTACGTCTGGTGCTGGTTTCATCTGATTCCTGTATATGTCAATATTCCCATTCACAAAATCTCGGGCGTCCCGCATCTCCTTCTGTCTGATGTCCTCTGACACACGAAATCCAATGTATATTCTATAGGCGCCTGTGAAATGTCTTTCCCTTGAAAAGTCGAGGCACCGCGTCACAGCTGCCCATGCTCCTTGCTTCGAGCTCTGATAAACACGTCATACAGCCCTACGCCATCTATACCTTAATGGTAGAACGGCACCGCTAAAAACCATGCACAATTTAATAGAAATTTTAGCAGACTGAACCTTCGGGCCAGTTGCACAACCAATCTTGCTTTACGCTGCAAAAGACAGTCATGATTGATACGAAGCAAGCCGAGCAGTGAAAACCGGGTGCCAAGCACTGCAAGTGTTGCAGGAGCTGGCAACCGTCGCCTCGCTGCATTGTGCAGCCTGTTGGAGGCCGACGACGCGACGTAAACAATTGCGAAGATCGGAGCACACGGGTGCCGCTTTGTTCTCAATTGTTTTTATCGCCTCGCTACATGCTGGAATACGTGATGTGCAGGAGTACGGAATGATACAAATTTACGTGCAACCGTATAGTGACATATGCACGGATACCCCACCCGATATTTCTTTTACGCCAGTTTCGCCACAGCTACATGCATCATACTGACACATTCAAAACCACGTTTCAGTAGTTTTTTTTTGGGGGGGGGGGATTTCTTGGTAATCTCCTGATTCTTTTTCTTCACTGCTAACCTTTAGTAACACCTGCGACACCCGGGCAGCTCCTTTATGAAGAACCTACTCGCCTATCATCCTTCAAGAAAGACGGTTGCAGTTCACCCTCAGGAGTTTCAAGAAGAGGTGTCCCACACATATGTATTTATATTATGTATTTATATAGAGAAAATAATCGTCGGGCCAAGATCCACTGAGATTTCCCAGCTCGGTACATGTTGCGCTGCAAAAGTATGCACGCGAGCAACAATAGCACGCACATCCAGAAACCAACGACAAAAAGTGAGTGTCGTGAAAACCAAGATTACTAACCCCTCTGATCAAACTGCGCTTCAAAATTACCTTCATCGTGTACAGCAATGGTGCGACCTGTGGTTGATGGAGCTTAACCCCTTTAAATGCAAACTCGTTTCTTTTCAATGCCAGCATAATCCCTTCCATTTTTCTTACGCAATAGCTAACTCTACTCTTGAACAAATTATATCCTATAAATACCTAGGCGTCACCTTATCCAGTGATCTTTCATGGCGCACGCATATCACGAACGTCATATCATCAGCGAATCGAACTCTGGGTTTTTTGAAGCGTCATTTGCGTCATGCCCCACCTGACATCAAACTTCTCGCCTATAAATCTTTAATCCGAACTAAACTAGAATATGCAGCTCCCATATGGAGCCCGCACCAGGTATACCTGATAAATGAATTAGAGTCTGTGCAAAACCGCGCCACTAGGTTTATACATTCTTCATATTCATATAACATAAGCATATCATCTCTTAAACGTGAAACTGGTCTTTCGAATCTTTCAGTGCGCCGCCGCATTACCAGCCTTTGTTTGCTACACAAGTTCGTTCATAGCCCTCTTAATCAAGCACCCTACATCATCCCCCCGACGCGCATATCTCACCGCACTGCCCACGCGTTTCAAATTGCCCGTCCACATGCTCGCACTACTACTTTTTCTGCCTCTTTTTTCCCCCTTGTAGCAGTGGACTGGAATGGCCTTCCCTGTGACGTTCCAGCCATCACGTGTCCATCAACATTTAAAGAGAAGGTCACCGCGCACATTTCCATTTGAAAACCTGTGTACATTTACCTGTAACCCACCCCTTATGTAATACCCCCTACATGGTCTTTAAGGTATTAAAGTGGTGTGATGTGATGTGAAGTGAAATGAAAATTAATTGTGAGAGTTTCTGTAGTGCGCGGGTCGTTATCTGCGGGCCCGAAGGTGTCAGTTCCACTTCAGACATAACAAAAAGTGACCGGCAACGTTATGCGCAAAAAGCTTCTCCAGTAATCACGCTAAAAACCATGCACTATAGTCTTCAGGGGTGACAAGAACATTTGCTAAATCATTAGCGAATGCTCAACGGAGCGTCTACCTCACAAAAGCAGGAATCTGATGGGACACTGAGACTCTTGGCTACTTGCTTTTCAATGCCCAGCTGCCAACACGGACAGGCACGGGACTCGCTCACTGGATTCCATGCCAACCGGTTGCGCCCTCGCGATCTCCGATGACAGCGTAGCTCTGGCTGACGGGGTTAATCCTACGCCACCTCCTGCCGCCGGTCCTTTACGACGACGATAGCGTAGCTAAGGCCGACTGGATTAGCCCTATGCCATGTTCTGTTGGCGACAAGAGCTCTCGCCAGTGGTGCCTTCCGTGTCCTTCTTTCCTGTCTTCGCCTTCCTTCCGTCCCTCCCTGTCCTTGCGCCTCGCTCTCTCCTTCCTCTCTCTCTATCACTATACATTTTAATCCCATCCTTTTATGCCCTTATCTACCCACATCCCTCGTGAGCGACGGTTGAGGTGTCCTCCCCCTGAGAGACAGTTAATGGGGCTCACTTTTCTCTTCTTTTAATTTAAAATATCTTCCACCCTAACCACTAGGGTGCAGCGAGCCTCAGTCAGTCCTTTAAGAACTACGGGACTGTCGCCTGTCTAGACAGAGTGGGTAACAATTTGGAATACTTCGTACTTCACTATGGGAGAGCATGAAGCCGTCCCGCGGGCAAACCAGGGCTAAAAGAGACAGCGCCATTCAAATGCCTGCATAAGTGTCAGGAAAACATGGTAAACGACTTGAAGTGTTCGGTACTCTACTATGGGAAAGCGTACAGCCATCCCGTCTGAGCAATTGCGTATGCATTGCCGATGCATTACACAATGAACGATTTTGAGTACTTCGTACTCAACTATGAAAGAGCACTAACCCTACCGTTGTCAGAAAGGAAGAGGAGTTGGCACTCGAAAGCGCCTCGTCCCAGAGCACATGTCACTCATCAACCCTTCATCATCCAATTACGTTCAACCCGGTAAGGGTCCCGCCCCTGGGGAGGGGACGGGTCTTTTGTTGTTTTGGTTGAACGGCCCTACCCGGACAAGGGTGCCGCATCCACACGCCGCCCAAAGCACCGTGCGGACGCGACGTACCTCGCGGCCCCACGCCGCGAGATGGTCGGTGCCTTTCCCAGACAAGGGGGCCACTCTTTAGTGCCGCTGACGAGGTCAGGGCCCACGGAGCTGTGGCCTCTCCATGGTGACCGGAGGTCGAAGACCCCCGTGGTCCCCGCTCAAAGCGAGCGGTTGTGCCACGCCCCCGCGGCGCGCCGAAGACGATCGGCGCGCGCGAGGAACACGTGGCAGGCGTGTGCCCGCTGGCTGCCTGCCAGCGAGCGGTTTGAATTGCGCGCGCGTCGCAGCGGTCGCGCGCGCAGCAGACCGGAATAGCCACGCCGGCGAAGGGGCTGGCGACGGAAACGAGTTTAGCTCGGAGGGGGAAAGCGTGCATGCTGTCTCTCCCTCGAAGAGAGGCGGGAGAGGAGGGGAGAGCGCCCGCGGAGGGGCGCGCTCTGTGAACGAAAACGCCTTCCCCCGGAGAAGGGAGGAGGAAAGCGCTGCCGAGCAGAATGTAAACAAACCCGTCCCTCTACACGAAGGGGGTTACCCCCAGTTCTTCCGTCAAATCAACGGTTATTTACATGTCACAACACAGTGCGAATTGTCAGCAAGACTAGAAAAAATGCGGCCACCAAACGTGCGATGGCCACTTGCAAGTTTTCAAGCCTTTTTGTTCGGAAACTAATGTTTTATCAAATGAAGATTGACTGATTATCAATCAGTTTTATTAAGCTAACGTGGTCTTTTATTGGCACGATTGCCATTTTCTCATGCGAATGTTTGTACAGTTGTCTGTAAAGAACGTATTTTTCTCAGCCTCGTTAACTAGCAACCGCGCCTGCACGCGGATTGGCTATTTCAGCGCAAGACGCTCTGATGTCATACCATAGCAACAAGAGGTGAACTAGAACTCGACCACGCCGCTATTTCGTACTCCTTTTTTTTTTTTTTGCAGTGTTTTGGTTCGGCAGTGTTTTGTTTCACCTGGTAGCACGAACGTTTTGAAAACGAAAATGCTCCGTTCAATCAATAGCCCATGGAGGAAGAAAGGTACTCCGTGCAATAGCCTCTTAAAAGCGGCTTGACTTGGCCTAAAGTGTATGAATTTTTCGCGCTTAACCGTTGTCAGCTGTGCCGCCTGTGCGACGGCAGTGTGCCGAGCGGTTCAAGAGGTAAACCATTGAAAGACGCTCCATTCACCCATATAGCTGCCTAAAACCCTCTCGACTTGACTTGAAGTGTATTATTAGGTGGCGCTAAAAACGTTTAGCTTAAAGCTTTTTTTCGACGGTTTAGATTGTGTAGTTTCTCACTAGCTTGCTAGAAACTCTAAGGTGGTTACAGCTGTAGCAAATGGTAGTGTATAGGTGTTTTGTGGTTAGTAACATTATGCTGTGGTGGTTTTTTTCTTCGTGGTGGGTGTTGTTTTTCACCATGAGCTGTGTGCAATAGCGAGTACTGCCTTTGCCCGTGGGGACGTAGTCGCGTTGCGTAAGTCAGTGTTATAGAAAGTGATTCGAGTGCAAGTCACTGCCGCTTTTGGTAGTTCCTGCAAGTCGCAGTGTTTACACGATGATGGGCGAATGGAACATCACCGCGGTGCTCAGTAGATAACACCAATATCTCAAAGTGTTTACCGCCAAATTTATAAGCAATGATAACGAGCTGTACGAGCGTGAATTAAAGGCCATGTGTGCTATGTGATTTGTGAATACCTGTTTCATGCACAACTTTAATATTGCGGCGTACGTACTACGTGGACGTGTGCTTCTTGTGTTGCTGAGGGTCGATCAGTATCAGTTGGACAGTCATTTCGGTGAATTACTAGGACTGAAGCTTCGTATTGCGTAAGTGTGCGAGGTATAGATACGGTATGCGCAAGGTGGAAGCGACGTGATATGATCAGGCGTCCAGCCGATGCCATCGTCCGAGCAACAGTTGTGTCGTCTAGCTTAAATCGCCGGCTCCCGAACGTATTTTATAAAATTGGTCAACATTGCCGCATAGCAGTACTGTTATGCGCCAAAGTGCACGCAATTTATTGAGGTAAAACATGCATTTGCATGCGTGTAAAATGGAAATGTAGCACTGTCATTAGACCTCGTGTGTGTGCCTTAATTACACACGCACTGTCTCTTGTCTCGGTAATGGCGATACGGTGGACAGCATCGCCATGGCTTCGGCCTTTGTAACGAGTCCATATCCAGTTACCCTGGAAAAACATTTTGTGACATGCAGTATGCAAGGAAATGAACTTCTAGTTTATTGCGAAATTCATTAAGGTTGTGGCATGGCATCTCTCAAAAAGTGCTAAACGCCTAAGGTGACGCCAGTGGTACTCCACATGACCTGCCATTGCATATGTGCTCCAAATAAAAAATGATTATTAAGCAAATATGCACACGAGCTAAGTATGTGAGATGACTATCCATGTTTCATGAACATTATTTCAAAAGTAGCTCATGGTTTACATTATGAAGTTATTTCCAGCGATCAAAGGAAATACCCACTGAATAATGGTCAAAAATTATACGTGCAGTTTGTCAATGAAACAATAAGCTGACCTTTGCAAAAAATTGATTTCTGAGAACCATGTTGTGCCAAAACTAAGAGCAAGATGGTTTCAGCAAACTCATGGTAACCCGAGATGATGGCACATGTTCAAGCATCTTACAGAGGCTGATTGTTGGTTAGATGGGGTGGTAATTAGGCAAGTGCCTGTTATCAGGTGTCTAGATGCATTGAATTTTGGTCACCAACTCTTAAAAAGATGGCTATAAAGTAGCCAAGCTCAGACTTCATAGACGGGATGAGCGCTTATAAAAGCCAGTGCTTAATAAAGCCTCTATTTAATGAAGTTAGCCCTAAGGCTAACAGATATCTTTAATGAGCTGGTCACTTTTCATAACATATCTCATAGGTGAATAATTATTGGGTTTCCAGCGAGCTACGAATGAGGTAGCATTTTGTGAATGGAGAAATGATGAGCAATGAAGTTATCAAAATATTTTGTTTTAATACATAGACAGTAATGCCAAATGAGGCTTCCAGGAGGGTGAATTCCCTTATGCTGACACTTCTGGTGCCATCATTGCAGTTTATATTCACTGGTTTTATGCCCTGTGTATGTAGTGTCACTAATGACAACCTAGTTTTTCCAAGCTGAACTTCCTGATTAAAAAAAAGATAAAATATATTGAACTGCATGGTTTTTTACCATTTGATCAGGCACACCACAAAGGTAATTTGGGGCTAATTAGTGGACTGTATAGACGAGGTCTCTGTACAGGATATGTCATGGTAATCTTTCAGTCCTCTAGCTTTGTTTGTGTAATACTTGAAACCTTTTTTCTATTAAAGATTTCTACTGGGCAAACAAGCTCCAGCACCAGGTTTGGCCCTTAGGTAAAGCAGAGCAGGTGGTAAGAGTGAGCTTGATCATAATCTCTTCAGGTGTACCCACTCAAGGATCTAGTATCTATGGTGCAAAACCTCCAATGCACCAGGAAGGGCACTAAAGAAGGGTGTAGGTCAACATTTGGATAGGGCATCTCCTAGCCATCATCCTTCCGTAGCCATGAACTTGTACTGCCAATGTTCTTCAGACTGTACTAACAGATTAGAGACTAGGTACAAAAGTTGCTTCTTCATTGCAAGATGGCCCATCAGACATTTTCATAATCCTTTCACAGCAAACACTAACATTTACTTCAAAATACTTCCTTGCACAGTGTCCTTTTCTCATCCCCATGCAGTTGTCTCATACAAAAATATGCGGCTTGTCACAGTCGATCTAGCTGGTGCCACGCAGGGAAGGCTCCAGCCGTAGTGATGTGGACTCCACTCGAGCTATCAGACTCTGTAGATTGAAAGCCTGCTGTGCATGCTTAAGACCAGTGACCACTCCTGCTTGCGTTCCCTGCACTGGCTCCTACCTGTCGCACACCTGTACAAGATTGTGGCAATCCTGTACATGAGGCTTTTGTTCTGGCAAAAATGCCACAACAGTATGAAGGTGTGCATCCAGTAGCAACACCACTGCAGAGCAAGCTGAAGTTCATATTGAATATAATATTTCACTTCCAAAGTAATGCTAATATAAGTACTCTTGCATTCACCTATAGTGTCAGGCAACACATCACTTTTCTCAAGTGTGATCTCTTTTACTTATACTAATCTGCATAGTTTTTTGAGGTTAGTCACAGTAAAGAAAGAAAAGATTCTTTTTGGGAGCACAACAGTTTTAAGTTCACAAGACTCCACTGAAGCACTTACAACATATGCAAACAGTCACATCCTGAACTTCAGCGCTTTTTTTTCCAACAAAGGTAATCTGGTTGTCATCTTCAGGCTGTGATCTTACAAGAGCTTTAGCATAATTCCTGTTGTTGCTTGTGTTAATGATTCTCCATACATTGCAATAGTTTAGCATTGTTATATAACTTGACAAGATTGCGCATAGCTTCGGTGAAGGAATAATTGGGACTCACATAAGACAAGAAACACATGACGTGCTAAATTCCATCATCTGTATTTGTTGCTTTGCCAGCAAATATGTAAGAAATCAGACGCGTGTGCAGTATTGGTAACGTGCTAAATCACAGTCTTTTAACATCAAGCAGCATCACAAAACATTGCTCAAGAAACATTTCCATTTTTGGAAGTTTCAACAGATGTGTCAATGATGCATCCATCACTCTTTTCTCAACATGAAATGCTTCCAACAGTTCACATCCCTTTTTATCACAACCCAGCCTGGAATTTTTATCTCATATTTATTCTCAACTGACATACTCACACAATAAGCCAGATTTTTCCGTCCACGATGCACAGCCTGTGAGTTCACTTTTAACAACCCGCCTCCACACTGCACGTTGTCACAGGCCAAATAGAGGTTACTATATCAATCACGTAGCTACACAACTATGATTGTCGAAAATGAATATATATGAACAATACAATTGCTTTGTAAAAAACAAGTGTAGGACGAGTAGAACACTTTCTATGAAGGCTTTGTTAAATCATTTTATGACCATGGCACAGAAGTTTTTTGCAGAAAACATGTAAAGCCAACACGAAAAATTATATGCATCATGAAATTTTTTTTTGTTTATTTTGTTGCAACAAAAAGCTTACAACTGATAGTGTATAATCATGCAATAACAACAGGAAAGAGGAATGAAACATCTTTAATCAAATTTTGTTGCTGATGGAGTTCTATTGTACTCAGCACATATTGCATACAGTGGCCAACAGCTGTTGGGTGTACTTGCATAGGGATATGCCATGGCAGAGTGCATGCGCCAAATTACCTGCGATGCCGTATGCATGCGCACCATGATTAAATGCTGATTTTCGGATGTCATGAAGAGAGTGATTCTTAGCATCAACTCCTTTTACTATGCAATAGGTAAAAAAAAAGATGAGGAGGTGTTTTATATGCCTACTGTATAATTTTAAGCCTGGTTTTTTGAACATCAGCAAGCAACATACAGCAATTTTATGACTCAAAACTTACTACTCAGGCTTCAATACCAGGTGGCACCACAGGGCAGCTGTTATGATTTTAATATCCATTTAAAGATACTTATTCTACTCAAACTGCGAAAGTGCATTCGATTCAATTCTGGGTTTCTCAACATACACAAAGATTCATATACATGTTTGGCTTGATAGTTGTCAGTCCCCTTAAGAGACATAAATGTGAAAATCTTTACGTTTGTTAGTCTAATAATTATCTAGAGATTCAGACATCACACAAGTGAAATTTGGTAGACTCTAAAAGTTGACATGCAGTCAATCATACGTTATTCTATTTCAAGTTTCTTGCATACTAAATGAACAAAAAATGATCGAGTTAGGTGTGAGTGGTGCATCATACGCCACATCACCATCTATTCTGCATGTCTCAATTTTTTAGGGAACCTTTTGTTCTCCGCCATGATCTTGGTTGCGGCAGTAGTGCTTGAGGACATTTTGCATTTGCAGTTTTTTTTACTATTTTCTGTGTATGTGCAATATTTTTGTATCATATTTTTGTCACCATTTTGTCAGTGCAGCTTCTGCAAGATATATATCTTGCACCTTAAAAGAGCAGATGAAGAAACATATTTTCACTTTCTCTTTATGCCAATATAAATGTCGTAGCTATGGCAGTACACGCAAACCATAGGCGGAACATGTAACATATCTCTGTGGCTCCATGTAGACTGCACTGTTTTTTCATCACAGATATGTGTTTTTAACGTTACGTGTGAGGGCTACCTTTTTTTTTTTCAGTGCCCAATCGGCTGTAAAAATTGAACCATAGAGAAATTAAAGACTGTTTTATTTGGAACAATTAACATACCCTCAAGGTACCTCTCTACACAGTTGCCACTTCAACTGAGACATTTATCACAGAATGGCATAAACTACATCATGCCTATGGTAGCAAGCAGCGTGAATGGCCCAGCTATCTACACTTTTACTATGCCCCGCTGTGCAGATGCTTTAGCCTGCACATAGCTATGTTTATGTTAAGTACTTTAGTATGCAGGTAAATTTACTATGCAGATCAGTTGTATTAGTGTTACATCGTTCGTATTAGTGTACATCGTAATTGAAGAGTAGTCTGCAAAGGCAATCTTCTAATCGGCCCTGGTTAATCTTTTTCAGCCCATCTTTCACGGTTCGAACAGCTCTCTCTGCAAGGCCATTGGACTGGGGATAAAACGCAGCCGTGTGCAAGTGAGTTATGTTGTTCTTATTTATGAAATCGGCAAAATCTTGACTTGTGAATTGCGTTCCGTTATCTGAAACAAGGGTGCGCGGAATGCAGAACCTGCTGAACAAGCTGCGCAGGCAAGTTATAGTCGAAGATGTGGTCGCCTGCTTCACTGGTACAGCCTCAATCCATTTGTTCGATGTCGTTGTCCCTTCCAGGCCACCAGAAAGCCGACCGACCGATTGCCTTCATCGCCGATGATCCTTGATGAGTTTCGTGGAGCATGTGCAACATTCTATGCTGCGCGCTGTCTGGAATGACAACCCTACGGCTTCAATAGAGCAAACGGTGGGCCTGCGAAAGCTCGAGTCTGCGGTCGAAAAAAGGGAGTAATCTTCGTTCTAGTGCTTTAGCACTTGTAGGCCACCCATTTCTTGTGTACTGCACAACCTTGGCCAGCACTGGGTCACTGGCGGTTAGCGCCTGCAATTCCGCTGTCGAGACTGCACTCTCCTGTACGGATGCCAGGGCCAAAATGTGCTCGGGTGGCTCGCCGTCCGTGGTTGGCTCAGAAGTTTCTCGTGGCAACCTACTGAGGGCGTCCGTGTTCAGGAGCTGCTTGCCTGGAGAATACTGCAGCTTGTCGCGGAATCCGCCCAAAATACAGCGCCCAGCGCTGTATACGAGCAGCTACCAGCGGTGGAGTTGGCCGATTCGATCTCAGCAGGCGCAGGAGCGGCTGGTGGTCTGTGACGAGTATGAATTCTCGGCCTACAGGATAATCACGGAACTTCATTACTCCAAATACCAGGACTAACGCTTCTCGTTCAAGTTGTGAATAATTTTGTTCTGCTTTTGACAATGTTTTCGAACGGAACCCCATAGGCTCGTTCCTGTTCCCTTTTGTGTGAAAAAGCACTGCGCCGATGACTCTTTGCGATGCATCGCACTCTAGTTTCAGCGGCTTTGAAGGGTCGTAGTGCACTAACACCCGTGCCTTCAGCAAACACTGTTTTGCCTTGTCAAACGCGGTTTGTTGTTCTTCTGTCCAGTCCCAACGTCTGTTTTTTTCCAGTAGCCGATACAATGGAAAGAGCAGAGACTGATATGTTCGGCAAAAACTTTGAGTAGAAACTGATCATGCCAAGAAACGAACGAAGCTCGGCTACATTTTTCGGGCTGGGGGCATCAACGATTGCTTCGATATTTTCTTCTGATGGGTGCAGCCCTTTCTGATCGATTCGATGGCCAAGATAGGTAACAGACGCCTGCCGAAATTCGCATTTATCAAGGCATAGTTTAACACCACTCTCCCGGAAACGTTGCAGAACGACTTTGAGAACGTCGTCACTTCCTGCTTTTTCGGACACCAAGACATCGTCAAGATAAGCTTGCGCGCCTGATACCTGCAGAACAGTTTTCATCCTACGTTGAAAAATGGCTGGCGCCGAGGCAATGCCGAAAGGTAATCTGTTGTTGCAGAAAAGACCTTTGTGCGTGTTAATTACACACAACTGGCGCGATTCGTCATCCAGCGGAACTTGGTTATATGCATCCCTTAGATCTAGTGTACTGAAATGCTTGCGCCGTTTAAGGACGCGAACATGTCATTGATTACTGGCAATGGGTATTGCTCCAGCTCACATGCCGCATTTAAGGTGACCTTAAAGTCGCCACAAATCCTAACGGTGCCGTTCTTCTTAAGCACTGGTACAATAGTCGTAGCCCATTCGGAATGTGGCACCGGTGAACAAAACGCCTAGTGCCACCAGCCTATCAAGCTCTTCAGAAACTTTGTCGCGTAGCGCGAAAGGAATAGAGCGGGCCTTACAGAACTTGGGTGTGACTCCCTCCTTCAGCTGAAGGTGCGCCGCAGGTCCCTTGATGAGTCCTTGTTCCGAGCTGAAGACATCTGCGAACTCGGAAATTACATCCGAAAGGACCTGTGTGTTGGTAGACGGCTGTGCAGTCGGCGGCTCGGCTGAGAGACTGAGAACAGGGGAGCCTGCGTCACTCAGAAGAAAGATTAGGTCTCAGCCACATAAACTTGGACCGCAGCAATCTAGCACTACCAAAGGACATTCTACGGTTACACCGACATACGATACCGGCAACAGGATCCCTCCAAGGACTGGCAATTATCCCAAATAGCATGACAGCTTTATGCGTGATGGCTTCAGCGGAGGCCGAGCGTTCTTGTGCTGCTCAAAAACCTGACGTGACACGATGCAGACCGGTGAACCAGTGTCAATAACCATTGATACGTCAACACCTCCCCACGTGAAGTTGCGCCGTATTGGGGGCTTCACAGTTCCCTCCCGCGTCGATCTTAGTATCCAAATGTGCAGGCTATCATCAATAGCTTCATCTGCTTCCCCTTCGTTAACAGCCAGGACTCGGCCGCGTGTTTCCGAGGGTGCTTGTTGAGTTCGAGACTTTGCGGTTTGATCATTCTGGCATTTTCGAGCTAGATGACCGCGTCCACCACAACGATAACAACGCGCATTATTCCAACGGCAGGCATTACTGTTATGTCTGACACTGCCACAACGCCCGCATTCAGCGAGTACCTCTTTGCTCGTGGAGGACTGCGCCTTGATTCTGAGCACAGATGATGCTTCGCCGGCCATTTTACAGGCATCATTCTCTGCCGCTTCAGCTGCGAGGGCCATTGTTTCGGTGTCCTCTAACGTCAGATCTTTCTTTGTCAGCATCCACTTTTGCAGCGCACTCGATTTGATGCCGCACACTAATCTATCCAGCAGCATTCGGTCGAGCGTGGTATCAAAATTGCAGTTGTCCGAAATTCGGCAAATCTCAGTAATGAATTTTTTAACAGACTCACCGTCCAGCTGGCAGGGGTTGAAAAAGCGGAAACTTTCTGCAATCTCATAGCGCTTGGGATCAAAGAACTCGTCCAAGGCTTTCACGACGTCCTCGTACTCCAAAGAATTAGGCTTCTTGGGCGCTATTCTTCCTGATAGTATCTGGACAGTGCGAGTACTTAAGGCTGCCGCCAACAACGCCCGTTTCTTGACTGACTCTGTCACCCCTGTTGCCTCAAAGTATGCTTCTGCCTTGATGACATACGCCTTCCAGTTATCTTTCTCGTTGGCGACGTTCGGCAGTTGCTGGTGTGCCATCATCGTAGCTGACGTCCTGCTTGAATCCAAGGTTTTTTTTTTCCGGTTCTTCGTCGCCACTGTTACATCGTTCGTCGGTCCCTGCGCGTTGGCGCAAGCAAAGTAGACACAAGCTGACAAGCTGGTAGAATGGGCGTTTATTTTCAGTGTACGTTGCAATATAAAGACTCAAAGTAAAGAGGGAAAGGGAAACAAGGTAAGTGAAACAAGAGATAGAAGCTTTGGCTACAACTGAGTCAAAAACTGATAAGGGTTACACTTCAGTTACAACAATTAGATACTTTGCTATGCTGATAGGTCAAGAAGATACATTAAGCCCTCGCCTTAAGCCCTCGTCGAGAGAATAGTAAAGTATCTGCTTGAGAGCTATTTCCTTTAACAGCAGAGTAGAGTTTTAATAGAGCTGTTATGCTAGAGGTTCGCCATGTGATGGAGATGAAAAACTATCACCGTGAAGCAGCCGATGGTCTCTTCAGCATCTTCGTCCTCTTCAGCTTTGTTCCCATAGCAGGCACGCCAATTCATCCGGCGCAGCATATCATAATTCTGATGAGCAGGATAATGGGTAGTATAGAAAGAAAAAAAGAAATGGACAGAAAAAAAGAAATAAAAGTGAAATTCTCTGCGAGAAAATTTCTTCGGGATGCGACATTCAAATCCAAAGGCAAGTGTTATTACCACTTTGCTATCCAGTCATGCAAGAAGATAACCTAGCTCTTTATAGTATAGTATACAATATAACAGGAGGGCTGTAAAGAGAAGTGGGGAGGAGAAATAGAGATTCAAAAAGTTGAGAAAGAAAGAGAGAAGAGAAAAGAAATGAAATAATTAACAAACAGAGAGCTAGTAATTAAAAAGAAACAGATGCAAAGAAAAAAGGGAGCAGGCATAGTGAATTGGGAGGTGAGATGGTAGAAGCTATAGCCAAGCTAACCAACTCTGCGTTGACTCATCCTTATGCCCATTATATGTGAAAGAGGCACCAATTTTTTTTGAAGGTCCAGTCATGTAACCAAAGCCATGTGAAAGTTTGAGATTTTGTGCAGATGATTTGCACAGATATATGTCCTCTAAGCGTGCGAGAGCAGTACGTTGTGAATTCTCAGGGGCACTCAAACATGCCTGAAAATATTGATTGAGTCTCCTTCAAGGGGAAAGTGTGACGTGTCATTTGATTTCATGCGTCCTTAATGCAGCCAAAATTCATACAAATTGCTGAGTGAGTAGTGCATTCCAGGGAGCTTGCAGAATCGGTTGACAGCAATGTGCAGCAAGAGCTGCAGGAACTTTGAAGCGAGAGACGTGTCTATACAACGATCACCAGACAACGAAAAGGTACAGAATTACCTGAATGTGCTAGGCCTTGCTTCTATGATGAAGACAAAGTTTTATAAATCCGATCAGTAGCAGGACAACCATATGTAGAGGGATAACCATATGTAGAGACACAGCTGGAATGTGTATATAATGTTTCAAACAAAATATATATTATAAGTTGTTATAAACAAAAACATATAGGTTTTATGTCGTCCTGTTTCCTAATGAGGTGTACACAACATTTTCTGGGCTAGGCACAGTATTCATTTTATTTGCCACACTTAGGCTTTTCCACATATAACCATATACGGTATGTACGTGTGTGCTGAGGATAAAAGTGTGTTGAGCGAAAGAGAAGATTTAAAGGGGCCTGTGACACTTTTCAGCATAGTCAGAAAACGCTGTCGATTGGTATACTCGAGGCTCTTGAGAACACGCGAGCATTATAGTACAGCACGCGTTCTTAAAATTAGAATTCAGATATTTATAAATCGCTCTTTCTTCTTTCTACAAATGACGCCATCCCAGTGAACCACAAATATTGTACAGACATCTATGGTATGTTTCTCGCAGACATTGTAAATGTCTCTTAGATATCCATAGAAATCCAAATTATAAAGATTAGATGTGCCCGCAACGACTAAAAGCTCTTCCGAGTAAGGTTGTAGGTACGTTGCTCATGGAAACTGAATGGGCCTTCAATAGATATACATAGACATTGTCATTTAGCAAATAAAAAGTTTTTCATGCTCTTCGCACACTTACCTGATGTAGTTAGTGTGTTACTGTGGTTCCATGGCAGTCTTGCTCATTGCCGCTCAGCGGTGCTTTATAGAAAGCATGAAAGGCGTGAGGCTGGCCAGATTGGTTTATATATGGGGTTCGACGTTCCAAAACCACCACTTCAGAAACGTCGTAGTGGAAGGCGGCGGAAATTTCGACCCCCTGGTTTCTTTAAAGTGCACCGTAATCTGAGCAAACGGGCCTACAGCATGTCCGTCTCCATTTAGGATGCAGTCGTTGCCGCCGAGATTCGAACCCGCGACCTGTGGGTCAGCAGCCGAGTACCTTAACCACTAGACCACCGGGGTGAGGCTGGCTGGATTACTCTCAGTCGACAAATTTAAGGCCAGTTCATGGTCTTGATGCCTTGTGTAAGTATAGCACACCGGCTAAGAGCATACAATCGCAGTCGCAAAGACACGTAGACGTATAATGCACTACAAAAGGCACTAGTTAACCAAGACGCCCGTTTCCTTGAAAGCAGTGAGTGATATTTTTACATCTTACGGCTGGCGTGAAGCTGCGCGGCACCGCCGCTTTTGGGCCAGAAAGACCACTCTTATTTCTTATGTTGCTTTGTGTACATGGCCCGTCTCCTAACCACTAGGGCGCAGTGAGCCTCAGTCCGTCCTTAAAGAACTACGGGATTGTCACTTGTTTAGACAAACTGGGTAACAATTCGGATGACATAATACTCTACTATGAGAAAGCATGGAGTCGTCCCGCAGGCAGACCAGGGCTTGATAAGACAACGCCATTCAAGCGTTTGCATGAGTGTCAAGAAAGAGAGATTAACGATTCAAAGTGCTCCCTTGGTACTCTACCATGCGAGAGCGTAAAGCCTTCCCATCTCAGCAATCGCATATGCAATACATCATTTTCTAATCTTCATTTCAAGCGATATGAATGTCACAAACTCCTGCAACTCGTCAGAAAGGGTAGAAAAAAACGGCAATCAAACGTGTGATGGTCACCTGCAAATTTTAAGCGTTTTTCTTTTCAAAAACTAATGTTTTTCAATAAAAATTATTACTATCAACTGGTTTTAATTAGCTAACCGGATCTTTTATCGGCATAATTGCCATTTTGTCATGCGATTGTTTGTAAAGACCTTATTTTTCTTAGCCTCGATGATTGTGGTTATAAGAGGGAAAGGAAGAGAAAAGTGAGCCCCGTAACTAACTGCATCAGGGTGCGACACCTCAACAGTAGCACACAAGGAATAGGGGGTGAGGAGGGATCAAAAGGATAGGATTGAAGGTATAGAGAGAAATAGAGATGCGCTAGAACAGCAAGCGACGATACATGAGAGATATGAAAGATGGAAAAACGGTCGCAGGAGTCCGAGGACGAGGCACCACTTGTGAGAGCTCGCAACAGGAAGTGACGTAGGGCTAGTCCAGTCGGCCAGAGTCTGCGCTGACGTCGTCGTAGAGAACCGGCGGCAGGAGGTGGCGTAGGACCAGCCCAGTTGGCCAGAGCTGCGCTGTCGTCGGAAATCGCGAAGGCACAACCGGTCGGCACGGAATCTAGCGAGCGAGGTCTTAACCTCGTTGACTACCCGGGGTCACGGTGTGTCCGGGGTTCTAGTAGGCGCAGAGCAACCGCGCCTGCACGCAGATTGGCTGCTTCACCACAAGACGCTCTGATGTCATACTATAGTGTACTAGAATATTCTAGTACACTATAGTCATACCATGGCGACGGGAGGTGAACAACAACTCAACCGCGCCGCTGTCACATGTCCATTGAGCAAATAGGGACAGCGATTTGGAAGCGATGGTAGCACTGTCTGGGTTTTGTAGGGAATCGTAAAAAGATTGCAAAATGACTATTTTACTAATAAGTGAAATAAGTTTCGTTACCTTTACATGTAAATATATTTTTGAACCAAATATAACTAAGAATATTGTTTGTATAATTTAAAATTTCGTTAGAAATAAATAGGTTTCAAAAGCACTAGGGTGTTTCGATATGGCGGCTGGCCATAATAAATTTTTGTTCGTGGAAAAATAATCATTTCCCCAACAACACCAAAACAACATCTCAGGAAGTTCAGAAGGCAGCCATGTGACCAAAAAAATTTTTCTCACCGAAATATTCTAGCAGTTCATTGTTTTCAATGCAGAAAATAAGAATTTCTTTCGTATGCATTTGGAATGGTCACCAAAATGGCTGGGACACTTGGCGTGGAATGACCCAACTGGAATAGGTGTATTAGCATTACCAGAAGCTTCTCCTAACGGTAGGAAGGCCACCGGAGCACAACTTGGCCCTGATTACGGAGCAGCGCAAATCGTCTTAGAACTGCTTGCGATATTTATTTTTTTAATACGATGTGCAAAATGCTAAAAAATATGCTTCGACGCAATATAGAAGCACCAACCTATGCCGAGTGAGGTGGCTCATAAAAAGAGGTGATGCTAGACAAAATATCGAAGGTCATTAGACATCTGATTTAACGAGGTATTATTCACATCACGGGCATTCAACTATATTAGAACACCTGGGGGAGGCTCTTATTGCAAAAAAAATACTAGTGAAAAAACTCTACAAGTTCCCTTGTGTCTCACGAAATACCCAGCAATGCTTCACCACGTGGCACGAGCAACGAACCACCACCTCTGTCCCGATTTTTTTTGTCTATGGTAATAGAAACATTTTGTACAACATTTATTATTTTTTATATTGTTCCTGGGTCATTTTTATTCAAGATAGATATTCTGAATTTTGTTTGTCTCGAATATCTTTGCATAGATTTTATTGTTTGTTGCACTGTTTACCAGCTAGAGACCCAAAATTATACACTTTCTACATATTTATTGATTACAAAATGCTATTGTTGCTTCACAACATATATTTTCGGGAAGACTATATCTTTGTGGAAAAGTTGGTATGCTCCAATGCGTGATGGAGTACATTTCAAACTGGCAAAATCAATCTTACCAAAACATATGAAGAAGGACCATTTTCACACGTTAAAGAAAAAGTTGAACAAATAATAACCTTAAAACCAAATAAAAATATCTTACAGTCAACGCTTGTCACTAATAATCAGTCAGAAGTGGCCAAGCATGGAGGACTATTAAACAACACAAGTATCTGAAGCTTCCTAATTTGGTGTCATGGGTGCTTCAACCTGCTCCAGATATGCATTTTTGTTCTCTAATAGCAACATTTTGCTGCTTCAAAACCTATTGTAGCTGCATCACAACTGGTTTTCTAGCACCTCCTTTAGTGGCCACCAAGGTAACGGCGCTGGCTCTTGTTTCTTCAAGAATAACATTATATAGCACATTTTACACAGTTTGGATAGAAGTACAGCATAAGTTTCTTATATGTTGGCTCCACAACAAATGCAATTTTTTTCTGTATTCGTATGTAATGCTTCTAAGTTTGCTGGTGACTGTGTAGATTGCAATGACAGCTACAAGCTGAGAGCTTTATTGGGAGGGTAGGTATCCAGACAAGCTTCATCGGACATTTCACGTGTAGCAATTCTGATGGGTGCAAGACATGTACCCTTACTGTACCGTACCTCTTGCGGATGAGCCCGGATTATAAAACATTGGATTGCGTGATTAATCCTCTGTCTGCCATTGCATTTGGCTGCATAGTCTTGTACTCCCACATAGTTCACAGATATGATCCCTCGCAGTTTGGGTGTCTCACCTGGCAGCATTGCTGATAGAATGCGTGCCATCACGCAACTGCCATCGACAGCTCAACCACTCTGCATTGATAGTAGTGGTGATCAAAGAGATAGTGAGAGCCAGCGATATGGCTGCCTTTTTTGGAAATATGGTGCAGATAGCTGGCTCTTGGTGACCACCTCCAGAAGTAATTTGCATGGTTTTTAAGGATATTCTGTGCCGTCTATGCGTCAGCACTCCTTTAAACGTGGTTTGGTTGAGTGTAGTCTGTCAGGCCTGCTTGTACATAGCATCAATACTGCTGTCATTGAATGTAGCACATATAACTTCAAGCCTATTTTTGTGTACTCCTGCTAAAATAAAAACAGTCTTGCATCGCCAGGATTGCCAAGAGTGCTACGACTTCTGAAGGGTATTTGAATATAAAATTTTGTTTTATTGTCATCATCAGTGAAAGTATTCGCTTGCTGTTTTTTCCTTAGTTGCCAATCTTTGTTCTATATTTTTATACATGAATTCACAGGAGGTCCCCCTGACAGTTTTTACTTTGGAACCTCCTTCTGTATTATATCAACTTTTTACTTGCACTGTATTACACTGAATAAAAGTGCCATCAGTGTAACTATGCCCACTGCAAGGCAGAGGCCTCACCCATTGTTAGTTTATGCCTATTAAAAAGAACAAGAATAGCATAAAGAATGTACAGACAATATCATTTGTATTGTGACAATATGTGAAATGGTACAGGATTTGTCAGACTTTCACATTTGAATGCAGGATATTGCCACAGTGGTCATAACACACAAATTTGTGTTATTTTTTGAGAATATATTGTCTTTTCAAAGTGTAATAGCCCTGGTTGCCAGTCACTAAAATGCACTCAAGGTAAGTCTTTATTGATTCTGAAAAAACTGATACAGCGAATGTGTCCACTGACTCTATTGGCAGCCATCATTTTTATGCCTTAGGTTTATCACACCAATTTATTTGTCAACAAAAAATAATTCTTCCTGTTTTTCTAGTATTCACGTTGCACCATTGTGGAACACGTGTGTAAACTTGGGCACCGTGCAACCATGGGGATTCACAGGACACCACCTGCAAAGTAATGCCTACTGGTAAAATACAATTCTCCACAATAAAGGACAGTCCAAGAACATCTAAGCGTTTCTTATGAGTTGTGAATGCAAAATCAACTGCAAACAGCCAGTTGAACATTAGGGCTGGCATAGAAGTAGCCTGTGTGTCAACACTGCTTTTTCCCGCATTCAAACTTATTATGTTGTTTTCATGCATTGATTCTCTTTTTAGTGATTGCTAAGACAAATATCGAAGTCAAGCAAGAACATCTGCGCCGTCTGTAGCTAGATGAGACAAAAAAATGGCACCATCCAGTCCAGCAGCTTGCTAGAGGGCCAGCCAACTGCATGGCTCAGTTGGCTGAGTAGTAAGAGATTTCTGGTTGAAGTAGTGCCTGTTAGAATGCTTTGCCTAATGACTTGCATTATTCTCTTCTGTCCCTGTCACCCCCGATTCGAGGCCATTTGTTCAATCTAAGTGGAGCTAATTGTGAACCGGACATTTTGTACTTTAAACTTAATTAGTCACATGGAGAACAGAGCATTACCTTACTTAAGTTCAATGAGATGGCCCTCGACGTTCGGCATCTGTGATGCATAGCGTGTGTGAAAATGGCATTTCTCAGTGGACATCAGCTAGTATGTTAGACAGCACTACTACAGGGTGTCCAGTCAAGTTGTAATCGATTTTTAGCCATAATCTTTGTTGTAAATTCCAGTAAACAGGCGTTCGAATTGCTTGTCCCCAATTGGTGTCTACGCCTTATGACAACACTATTGATGACTGGAAGGGACCTGACTGAAGAATAAATGCAAGCCCTTCCTACAAGAAAATTCTGCTGATGTTTCACATTCTGATGATCCTGAATTTATTGGCAATGATGCTTACATTGGCAGCCATGTGGAGCGTGACAGTGCGGACAACAATGGCCTACAATACGCTTCAATTGGGACGATGCCTGAAACAAGGGGTCCAGTAAAGTGGAGAAAAAAAGCGTCAAAATAATATGCATTGTCAAGTGCAAAGACAGTATGGTCGAATGACTGAAGGAAAAAGGTAAACGGTGGCTAAGTGTTACAGGATTATGACCGAGGTCAACTTCAGCAGCCGCTTTGTGTCTAACAAACATGAATGTTCGCTCAGTTTTTGTATATAGCAATCATGCTCTAATGAGTGGATGAAATGTAAAAGCAAGCAATAGTCTCGAAAACTCAAGTTGACTTAACTCAGAGTTCAAAACGAACACGGCAACATGTTTAACCAAAGCGCCAGCCGCTGTACTGTGCCTGATGGGAAATGTAGAGGAAGAGGAAACGAAAAAGAAAACTTAAGCAAGGAAATGCTGACCGGACGACAAAGGCGCGAGATCACTCTGTCACCACCCCACCACCCGAGACATGACATTTGAGGAAACTTTCTTGTAAACCCTAAGCTTGGATGAAATAGGGAAAGCAGAAAAATTGAGTATGAATATATTTCTAGAGCGAATTTTTCAAAGCGTGTTTTCTGTAGCCTTCAGAACAAAAACTACTGTGAGGGCTTCCACACCTGTTAGGACCCAGAGGATTCATTTGGAGACAGCCATGTTTTTTCAGTTCTTTTTTTGTTGATCCGAATTAATTTTTTTTTCTCTTTTGCTCTATGCTGAAGACCGAAATGAAGAAGCTCCAAAAAAATTGAACAGCAGTTTTCTTTTAGGGACTGAGGAGGCTATTGTTCTAATGCAGGGAAACTAGGTGTCATCATTTAAAACACCAAATAACACATGTTTTCACTTGGCATAAGCTGTATCTACATTGGTACATTCTTGTTGACCTTGGCACACAGTGATCAAGACCAGCATTAGTTGCGTCACGAATGTGGTAATCATTTGCTTTACATTAACAGCTTGAAACGTCATCAAGAGGGCAAGAAGGGATCCCATGACAGCAACTTCATTTTAAAAAATGATATTGATTATGAAATCAATAACAGTGATATTGATGATAAAATTGAGCTAAACAGCAGAATTCGTACGTGAAACCTGCATGATGTCTGTTGATTTTGATCTGATTTGCTCCCGTTTGGAGTTTAAATAAAGAAACAATGCACAAGTCAAATGGGCAGCACCACATAACACAAAGAGAAAGAACAAGTAAACAAAACAAGAACTTTCTCCCCTCCTCCATCAGGTGAACAAAATGGGCGAAGTGCAAACCATTAAATATTTTCGCTCGTCCGCCATCTGTTACGTTACGATCACGAATTTTATTAGGGTAAATTTTCATTTATGCCACTTGGATATCTTTACTACTAATGCATGACCTCCGAGATCAGAAATGTGATTCATTGATTGATATGTAGGGTTTAACGTGTTAAAACCACCATATGATTATAAGAGATGCCGTAGTGGAGGGCTCCAGAAATCCGAGCAAACGTGCCTACAACTTTTTCGCCGCAATTAGAAATGCAGCCGCCGCAGCTGGGATTAGATACCCCGACCTGCGGGTCAGCAGCCGAGTATTTTAGCCCTTAGAACACCGCGGTGGGGCAAGATCAGAAATGTGCAAGGTACCAAGAGTGTAGTGACCTAACTACACTCTTGCTTGTTTAGTTTAAATGGAGGCGGAAATGTGTAGGCCCGTGTGCTCAGATTTGGGCGCACGTTAAAGAACCCAAAGTAGTCGAAATTTCCAGAGCCCTCCACTACGGCGTCTCTCATAATCATATGGTGGTTTTGGCATGTTAAACCCCACATATCAATGAAATCACTGGCTGGCTAGCCACTACTAGTGCTGCGCTAGAGAATCAAGTCCAGATCTCAATTGAACTGTTGTGTTGTGGTAGGCTATTTGTCCTCCGCATTTCTACTTTATTTATTTTGTCAAAGGTGGCATAATTGTGTATTTTACCTTAACCATAACTATTTTAATAACGTCGACAATACGAGGTTTTTGAACATGCGCCTAAATCTAAATGCATGGGTCTTTTTGCATTTTGCCTCCGTTAAGATACAGCCATCACCTAGAAGAATGAACAAAGCCATATCTTTGAACTTAATAGTGCTACACCATATCTGATGAGGTATCATAGCGTGTTATACTCGTGCCATCCCTGTGTACGTCTGGTAAAAGTAGGAAAAATAGACCTATAAAACCTCCATTTCATTTCAACGTGAACAAAAGTTGGCCATGCTTGAATAAATTAATAGTATAGCCGACTTCTAACAGTTGCATTGAAGCATTTATTGGATGTGAAGCATCTCACTACAGACCACAGGGCAATCTCGCAATGTACATGTATCTTATTCTCTATCTGGCTTCCTGTGTCTTGATGCTCTGGTAGTTTTCTTAATGAGGTGTTGCCATAGAATTTGTGGCTTGTGTGTTTTTCATTTAAAATGTTTTTTATTCTTCTAGGAAGCATGATGCATGTTTCAGGATTCACGTATTCTTGCTAAATAATTTGATATCTCCCTATTTACACGAATTACTACTTCCAGCTTCGGTTTCTGGGTGCCAAGATGGACAGGAAACATTACTGCGTTGAAAGCTAGAGCACGTGGCCCCTGAAAGCTGGAACACATAAAGTGGGGCATCCTCTGCTCTTAAACACACACACACACACACATGCATGCACGCATACACACACACGTGCACACACACACAAAAGCAACTTCTGGCTACAGGCAAAATGCAAGAAAATTTTCCAATAGAAAGTAATAGTAGGTATAAAATTCCAGTATGTGCAGAGATTTTGCGGAGTACCCAGTTACCAAAAGATATTATCGACATCTTCTGACACATCATGCAACCACAATTAAAGGAACGTTTCTTTGTTTTTCCTGAGTGATCGTGGTGAAAAATGTTTTAAAAAGTTTTGCATTCACAACTACATCACTGATCAGAATTGACACCAGCAGAGAGTTAGAGTGTGTCACATATCTGCAACATCAGTTCTGTGTTGCCCTGATATATCTGGTCTCACCTATCTGTGGCCCCACCTGTCTGGTCTCACGTTTACAGCCATGGTAACCCAGTATGCTTAAGCCAAGATTTTTAAACAAAGTGAAATTCACTAAATTTGCTTTCAAAGGTTCGCATGAAGATGTGAAGCACTTTCTAAAAGTCTAGGAACTTTGGCTATTTCACTAACAGGCTGAGAAAAATTGTGTTGCCACAATTCACCAGCCTATTGGTTGCCTGGTGCAAGAGAGCTGTTGGTCAGTCACTGTTCATTGCATGTCACTGTAATGTGGTGTCGCTTCACTAAAATTTTTTACACTTCCTACACAGTGACGTCAATGACAGTCACACTAGCGAGGGTTTTCAACCACGATAATGAACATTTAGGCACACTTTGGAAGTGAATTAAGATATATTCTAAACATTTGCAAAGTTCAACACTTTGTGCTGAGTTTCCTTGTGTACAGAGGACCCCTACAAAAGGTTTTTCGGGGCCTCCAAATTTGGTGGCACCACCCAATCAACAATGGTATTCAAGGTGCTTCAAGAAACATTTCTGGAAGTGCTTAAAAGTTGGTGAAATTTAATATTTACTAGCTGCCTTTACGATTACACTTTCTGTAGCAGAAAATATTGTAGAATACTGAACACATTATTTATGGCTACTTAAAGATCAAATTAATTCTTTAATTGGTGGCAACAGGTAGTCGAATCAATTAAGGAATTGGGTCCTTACTATGGAGAGTCAACTGCTGCTTTGACACGGGTAAAAATCTTCAGCATAATTGCCATCATCTTGTGCGGTTTGACAGTATGAATGCACAGTGAGTGACTGGACATTTAACTGATCAGGAAACTGAAAGAAGTGTTGTGCTTTTAAAGGGCAACTCCGGCGATTTTTCGAGGTCAATGGATCTCAATGAAAATCACTGGGTACGTTCCTTTGCACATTTTATTCATTTTTCTAAATCATATGCTTGAGAGATGTACTGATTTTTTGCTCATGAACTTTATAGATTGACTCAAAATGCTTATCTGGCTTGGCAAAATAATATTCTTTGAATAAATGCACAGAAGCATAATCTGTGCATTAAGGCTGACGTTAACTTCATGGACACACTATTTGATGGCTGAGGACCTAAGGCACGACTTGGCAATGCTGCAGTCCACAACATTAAAATGCTTCGATCGAAGGTATAGCAACAGTCTTAATTATATAGGGGACTACTGCCAGCTCAGATCCTGAAAGGCAGAGCCAATGTCTATAAAATGTTTTGCACAACTCTGAGGCCTTCTTTAAGATATTGTTAACTCTCCGCCATGTTTTTTTCGAAATGGTTGCTCACTAAAAGGGCACAGTGTGCCTTTTCAGTGGACAGCCGCATTTTCACTGTCTTGTTCTTTTCTGTTGTCTGTGCCTGCATGTCTCACCTTCTTTCGTGTTGAATCTCAGTCAACTAGCTCAATTTTTTGTGGTGATGTGCATGCAATACGTATAAAAAGAAATTTAATGAATGTAAATGTGGGGCACTTTTTAACAGAGTACTGGCAATCTACTGGAGCCCTACAATTGCCCCCCCCCCCCCCAGCATCGATAAAAGTTGTGTTGGTAATGGTGTTGAAACTAACTAAATTCCAGAAGTGATCTTAATTTTCAAGGTGAAAAAAATTTCACGAGAAAACCAGGGCTTGTAAGAAAGGGTGACATGCTATCCAGCATGTAGCCCACTAAGGATTAATGCTACAGTACACGGTAACTAGATTATCTGACCTTCACACAAGTGTATTAACATGCTAATATAGGCAGTGCTGGCATGCAGTGCACCGTTTTTGCTTGCAGCTGGCGCTTATTACCTCAACCTTCATTTGTGCACTGTTGCAAAGTAAAATACAGTTGAATATATTGTCACGTCACTCCAGGGGGTGTCGACAAGATTTACTGACGTCTGAGCAACAGGGCTCTAACCAAGCGCGTCGGTTGGGCTTGTTTGCCAGAGCGAGGGCCCACGTGCACTTCTTTCTTCTCTGTGGTGTGGGCCTTCACTTTGGCATACGACCCACTACTAGAAAGAGGTGGCAATATTCCCCCTCAACAACAAAAAAAGAGTATCGTCCCGATGCTGCAAAGTTATTGAAAAAAAAACAAAACAAAGTAGTTTAAACAATGAAAAAAAGGCACCAATAATTCTTTCTTTCTTTATTCAATACTGCAGACCTTGTACAGATCCAAGCAGGGTGGGGGAAGAATAAAACAACAACAAAACGAAGCAAACAAGTATAGTCAATGCAATTAGCAATGAGCAATGATCCCAATGCGATTAAATGCTACAATGAATCATTCCAGTCTGTTACGGTGCGGGGAAAAAAAGAAAATTTGAATAAATCTGTTCTCGAAAAATAAGGTGTCAAAGAATTAGGATGATGGTGGCGAGTAAGTCTTGATGTAGAAGATGAAAGATATGGTGAGGGGTTAATCGCTAGTTTATGATTCCAAAGGAGGTAAAGAAATTCCAAACGTGCAGCTTTCCGTCTCAGTGCAAGGTATGGAATGTTGTTAGCCTGCATCAGTTCAGAGGGTGAGTCATACGGTGAAAATTTGGAATAAATAAACCTGACTGCTTTTCTTTGCACATTTTCTAGGTGATTAATGTTGGTTTTAGTAAAGGGGTCCCATACTACACATGCATATTCGAGTTTTGGCCTAATTAGTGTGTTATAAGCAAGTAATTTAACAGCTGGAGGAGACTGTTTGAGCTTATGTCTTAAAAAATATAACTTGCGGTATGCAGAAGAACAAATGCTATTTATATGTGTATTCCACGACAAAGTATTAGTAAGAGTTACACCTAAGTACTTGTATGCCGTTTCCTCATGCAATGGTAATGAGCCTAGCCTGTATTCAAAGGAAAGTGGAGCTTTTCTGCGAGAGAAACGAAGATATACTGTCTTACCAATATTAAGTTTCATGTCCCATGTGTTACACCATTCGGAAATGTTAGCAAGAGCAGTGTTAAGGTGGTGCTGATCGTTAGGTGAAGTGATTTCATGGAACAACACGCAGTCATCTGCAAACAATCTAATTTCAATGCTAGGATCAATGACTGTAACGATATCATTAATGTATATCAAGAACAACAATGGTCCTAATACACTCCCTTGAGGAACCCCGGAACCAACCGGAAGATAGCCAGACCGCCGCTCATTAACTTCCACACACTGGGATCGATTAGTCAAATAACTCCTAATCCATGTGATTAAAATTTCCGGAAGTTTAATTTTTCTGAGTTTTAAGATCAGTTTGTCATGCGGAACCCTATCAAAGGCTTTGCTGAAATCTAGAAATATTGCATCGATTTGACCATTTTTATCAAAACATGAAGCGAGTGAATGAATAACGGTAACTAATTGTGTAACTGTCGAGTAGCCTTTTCTAAACCCATGTTGGTAATTAGAGAGAACTGAATGTTCATCTAAGAATTCATTAATTTGATTGGCGATAATGTGCTCAATAAGTTTACAACAGGATGATGTAAGTGATATCGGTCGATAATTTTCTAATAAAGATCGATCACCTTTCTTGTGTATGGGTACGACTCTAGCTACCCTCCAGTCATCCGGTAGTTTACCATGAAGTAAAGAATTACGGTAAATTATAACAAGAAACTTTGCAATAGACTCAGCATATCGCTTCAGAAACATGTTAGGAAGGTTGTCAGGACCACATGAAGATTTCGTTTTCAAGTTCAATAGCATAGAAACCACGCCAGGGTAAGAGATGAAACTGACATCAGAGGGATGAAATGTTGTGTGATTGGCTGGACAAACACCAGACTTACTAAAAACACTCTGGAAGTACTCATTCAAATGACATGCGATGTCACCAGGATCATTAACAATTGAGCCATTAATAGAAATTTGAGACACTGGCTTCTTTTTTTCGCTTATATAATTCCAAAACTTTTTAGGATCTTCTGAAATAAAGTTTGGTAGCACCGTCTTAAAATAGTGATCTTTCGAAGAGCTTACCGCACGTGCAAGGTTTTCTTTTAGTTCTTTTAGATTGCCAATAGATATGCATTGTTTTTTTAATCTCTTTATTTTTCGCTTCAGGTGGATGATTTCACGCGTCATCCATGGTGTCTGCCTATTAACTAGTTTTTGTTTGGTTGGTACAAACGTATCTGTACAGAAATTACATATATCTTTGAAACGGCACCAAAGTGAGTTGACATCAGTGTCGGTGAAATCAGTTAGACATGTTTCCAAATGTTCTATTATGGATGCATCGTCTGCACGTGAGTAGTCTTTGAAAGAACGCTTCACAGAATTATTTGATTTCATAGGAGCAACAATGTGTAAGCAAACACTGACAAGAAGATGATCAGAAATACCTTCTACAACTTGAACTGTGCACTCTGATAATTGTCTGGGTAAAAAAACCAAATCCAGTACTGATTTCGAAGTACCTTGAACACGTGTTGGTTCCCGCACTATCTGCACTAGGTCATGAGTTAACATTATGCTCAGCATACTATTGAAATGATTGTTGTTTTCAGAAAGTGATTGAAAGCGCTCCCAATTAACGCCTGGTAAGTTAAGGTCCCCTATTAAGAGTATTTTATGATTGTGGAATTGAGACAGGTGTTTTTCTAGTTTGTCCAGATACTCAGGGGTGGCATCAGGAGGCCTATAAATGGCACACAGCAAAAAGTTATGGCCCCAGCATGTGATTTTTACGCATAAACATTCTAGGCCGGGGATGTCTTGCAAAAGAACAGCATCTAACGGGTTTTTAATGAGGACAGCCACGCCGCCTCCTCTAGAAGCCCTATCCTTACGAAATATTTGATAACAAGGTGGGAAAACGTCCTCGTCACATATTTCAGTCCGTAGCCACGTTTCAGTTATGACGACAATGTGGGGGTCTTGTTCTAGTAAGGAGACTTCCAAAGGTACTGTTTTATTTATTACACTACGAGCGTTTAGGTTGATTATACGTAAACTCTTGTCAAACTCATTGAAAACGGGTCATGTGTCAGACTGCTGAGATCGCTGGTTCGTTATTTTGACACGCATGTTTTTTGTCTCATCCCAAAAGTATAGCTCTTTATCGACCTTTAGCTTGTCATGAAGCAAGTGCACTTTTTTACCTTGTAGTTTTTCTGCTTTCGCGCTTTCCCACAGAAACTTCCGTTTCTTCAAAGTCGCTTGCGAATAGTCATTTTGAATAGATATGCCTGATCCTCTAAGTTTGCGACAGCTATCGAGTATCAGTTTCTTTTCATTGAAATTTTGGAGATAGACAATGACCGGGCGTTTGCTGCCAAGGCGTCCAAGCCTGTGGATGCGGCCGATAGATTCACATTGTACGTTCATCTTATCCCGCATTATCGTCGTTAGAACTTTTTCTTTAAGAAGCGCTTCCGTTTCCTCGGGGCATTCAGAAACGCCATGAATTATTATGTTTGATCGCCTGTTTCTGTCCTCAAGATCAGTTAGTTTCTTTGACTGGAATGTGATAACGTGTTCTATGGATTTAAGCGTATTTTGAACTCCGTCTTCCGGTGATGAAGGTAGCTCAGACAGCCTTTTTTCAATATGACTGACCATCTGCTGAAGGCTACTGATCTGCCCTTCGACATTAAGTAATTGCGCTTTCATTTCTGCAATGTCATTGCGGATTACAGTTTGACCTTCAAGCAACTGCTCAAACAATTCTTTCTGCGTGGGACCTGGGTTAGTTTCAATGTCCCCGCAGAGAAGCAACTTGCAGACGAAAAGACATTCATAGGCAAGGTTAAGGCACTTCCGTGGGCACGGCAGGACAATAATACCACGACAATCACTACGAAGAGAATAATTGTTACAACTGACCTGCAGAACGCAGAACAGAGATCTGGTTAGCGTCATGGCCAAGCCGCGTCCTTCGTGCCCACAAAAGGCAAATCGGTGAGGCGTTTCTTTTATAGCATTTTCTTCGAATGACGTCACGCAGCGACTGCCGATTGGTGTCGCCAGCGGAGTCAAATTGCCAGGGTGGAACCACAGCGGAATTTGTCCGGCGGTGATATCTGGAGGAAGTTGATACTTGTCGATGATGCCGTCGTTTTCCCAGCACGTGTGGCCGCTCACAGCTGAAGATGCGCTAAACTGGAAAAAGCCCTGCAGAACGCAGAACAGAGATCTGGTTAGCGTCATGGCCAAGCCGCGTCCTTCGTGCCCACAAAAGGCAAATCGGTGAGGCGTTTCTTTTATAGCATTTTCTTCGAATGACGTCACGCAGCGACTGCCGATTGGTGTCGCCAGCGGAGTCAAATTGCCAGGGTGGAACCACAGCGGAATTTGTCCGGCGGTGATATCTGGAGGAAGTTGATACTTGTCGATGATGCCGTCGTTTTCCCAGCACGTGTGGCCGCTCACAGCTGAAGATGCGCTAAACTGGAAAAAGCCCTGCAGAACGCAGAACAGAGATCTGGTTAGCGTCATGGCCAAGCCGCGTCCTTCGTGCCCAGCGTCCTTCGTGCCGTCCTTCGTCTAACATGAAATGTTAGACGCGATAAGTTCACCAATGATGAGGCAATTGTCTGAGCACAAATAAAAAAAAACACAGGAAAAGTGGTCTTTTAGGAACGCGCAAAATAGGGCTTCATGCGCACCACGTGAACTATGTCAGAGGTCGGTTGTTTTCGTTGTACCCATCGTGACGACGTAGCGTCCGGAACCACTTCGTAGTTTACGTCGCTCACGCGGCGCAATACTTTATACGGACCGAAGTATCTGCTGAGCAACTTTTCGGAGAGGCCACGGCGTCGAACAGGGGTCCAAATCCAAACTTGGTCTCCCGGTCTGTAAGATACGTCATTGTGACGCATATTGTAACGTCGTGCATCAACCTGTTGCTGCTGACCTATGTGTAGCCGGGCGAGCTGGCGAGTTTCCTCGGCACGCTCTGCAAATTCTTCTGCGTCAGTTGTTAATTGATCGGCGCCTTCACAAGGAAGCATCGCATCCAGCATCGTCTGAACTTCGCGGCCGTAGAGAAGGCGAAACGGTGTAAATCGGGTTGTTTCTTGAACGGCGGTGTTATAAGCGAACGTCACATAAGGCAAAATGCGATCCCATGTTTTGTGTTGGACGTCGATGTACATGGAGATCATGTTTGTGACTGTCTTATTTAGTCGCTCGGTTAAGCCATTGCTCTGCGGATGGTAAGCAGTCGTCGTTCGATGCCTAGTGTTACTTAGTCGAAAAACTTCATCAATAAGTTGTGCAGTGAACGCTGTTCCTCTGTCGGTTATCACTGTAGATGGAGCACCGTGGCGCAGAACAATGTGGCACATGAAGAACTGTGATACCTCAGAAGCCGTGGCTCGTGGTATCGCCTGTGTCTCAGCATAGCGGGTCAAATAGTCAGTTGCAACAATGACCCATTTGTTGCCGTCAGACGATAAAGGAAATGGGCCGAGAATGTCCATGCCAACTTGGTCAAATGGCTTGTGGGGTGGATCAATTGGCTGAAGTAATCCAGCCGGCTTGCTTGGTGGCGACTTTCGACGCTGGCATTCGCGACAGCTTTTAACGTACTGCTTCACGCTTGCAGAAAGTCCGGGCCAGTAGTACGCCTCACTTACTCTGGCGAGCGTTCGCGAGTAACCTAGATGACCAGATGTGGGCTCGTCATGACACGCAGAGAGGACTTCATCCCGCATGTCCTTCGGAACGACGAGGAGGTAAGCGCGGCTCGTAGGACGGGCGTTTTTTTTTGTACAGGACATTATCTCGGAGGCAGAAAGATGTCACGACGCGAGATAGATGGCGAGGTATAACGGCGCTATGACCCTCCAGATAGTCGATGAGCGGTCGAATCTCTTCATCCTCTCGCTGGCGTCTGCTCAAGTCAGATGAGCTAAGGGCGCCCAGGAAACCGTCATTGTCCTCTTCTTCTTGATTGACTAAAGGTATGGGTGCACGTGACAGCGTATCAGCGTCTTCATGCTTCCGTCCAGACTTATATACGATGGTAACATCAAATTCCTGTAGACGCAAGCTCCATCGGGCCAGTCGTCCAGAGGGATCACGAATGTTTACCAACCAGCAGAGGGCATGGTGATCCGTCACCACTTTAAATGGACGACCATAGAGGTACGGACGAAACTTGGTGATCGCCCACACTACTGCGAGACACTCTTTTTCTGTGGTCGTGTAATTCACCTCGGTACGGGACAGTGAGCGGCTGGCATAAGCTATGACTCTTTCTTTGCCGTGTTGATGCTGGACGAGCACTGCGCCGAGGCCGATGTTACTGGCGTCAGTGTGCACCTCTGTGTCAGCATCTTCGTCAAAATGCGCAAGAACAGGGGCTGATTGCATCCGCTGTCGTAGCTCGGCAAAAGCAGCCTGTTGTTCGGTAGCCCATACAAACGGTGTGTCGTCGCGTGTAAGGCGAGTCAAGGGTTCCGCTATCTTCGAAAACCCTCTAATAAATCGTCGATAGTAGGCGCACAAACCCAGAAAGCGCCGAACAGTCTTTTTGTCTGTAGGATGCGGAAACGCGGCTACAGCGGCAAGTTTGTCGGGGTCGGGTCGTACTCCATTCGCATTGACTACATGGCCAAGGAATTTGAGCTCTTCATAACCAAAGTGACACTTCTGCGGTTTGAGTGTAAGATCTGCTGATTGAATAGCCTGTAGCACACTCCTGAGGCGGTGAAGGTGTTGCTGGAAGGTTTCAGAAAAAACGACAACATCATCAAGGTATACCAGACAAGTTTGCCACTTCAGACCAGTAAGCACAGTGTCCATCATTCGCTGGAAGGTTGCGGGCGCTGAGCACAAACCAAAAGGAAGGACTTGAAATTCATACAGGCCATCAGGGGTCACAAATGCCGTTTTCTCGCGGTCTCGCTCGTCAACCTCAATCTGCCAGTACCCGCTTTTTAAATCCAAAGAGGAAAAATAGTGGGCGTGGCGTAATCTGTCTAACGAGTCGTCGATGCGTGGCAGCGGGTACACGTCCTTTTTAGTCACGCTGTTCAGCTTCCGGTAATCGACGCAAAAACGTAGCGTTCCGTCTTTCTTCTTGACTAGGACGACCGGAGAGGACCACGCACTGTTGGAAGGCTCGATGACGCCGTCGTCAAGCATTTCTCGAACTTGCGTACGAATGGCTTCTCGTTCCTTCGCTGACACACGGTAAGGCTGTTGGTGTACTGGGCGGGCGTCGTCGTAAGTGATGATTCTGTGCCTAGTGATTGAAGTCTGGCGCACCTTAGAGGAAGCAGCGAAGCATGACTTGAATTCAAGCAAGAGTTTCCGCAGTGCTGTCTGGTTTTCTGGTGTGAGGTTAGAATTAATATCGATATTGTTTAGAGACGTATCGGCGGCCTCCACTGCTTCCGACGAGAAGCAGATGGGAATGGTTCCTAATTCATCTGCAAACGCTAACGAAGTGCCACGGAAAAGGTGTCTGTGTTCGTTGCTGAAATTTGTAACGAGCAGTTGAGATCGGCCATCACGTAGCTGTATGATACTCCTAGCCACACAAACACCTTGAGTCAGCAGGTGTTCAAAATTACTTTCTGCAATCGCTTCACCATTTCGCAATCCACAGCATGTGACGTCGACAATAACACTGGCTCTTGGAGGAAGCGTTATACTTTCAGCAGAAACACGAAGAACGTCGGTACGTTGTTGGTCGTCCTGCTTGTCGATTGCTCGGTCGGCTGAGAAGGTGATGCGATTCTCTTGAAGATCAATGACAGCTCCATATTCGTGCAGGAAGTCAACACCAAGAATAACGTCGCGTGAACATTCACGGAACACAAGGAAACTTCCTACAAAAGTATGACCGCAGACCCGAACTCTACTCGTGCAGGTTCCAAGCGGAGAGACGGTGTGGCCACCAGCCGTTCGAATCACAGAGCCATGCCAAGGCGTGATTACCTTCTTTAGTTGTCTGGTCATTTTCCCGCTTAGTATCGAATAGTCAGCCCCGGTATCAACTAAAGCACCTACTGCATAGCCATCTATCAGCACCGGTATATCCAGAGAAAGCCGCACATATCGCTCAGTCGAATCTACACCCTTTACTGTTAGCGTCGATCGGAGGTCTTCAGCACGTCGACTGCCAGCGACCTCGCCTCCAAGGGTCGCTTGCGTTAGTTTTCCCGGCGGGGACTGGAGAACCGTGCGCCAGCATGGCGCTGTGGCGAAGATGAAAAGCGCCTCGGCGACGGTGAGCGCGACTGCCGTCCAGAAGGCGGCGGCATGCGCTGTTGAGCCAGGTAGTCCTCAATGTCCCGGGGTCGCTGGCCATACCGAGGAGGCGCTGAATATACTGAAAATCCGCGCAGCCCGAGGCGCCGGTATGGACACTGGCGGTACAAATGGTCCGCTTCACCGCAGTGGAAGCACAAAGGTCGGCGATCAGGAGTGCGCCAAACATCAGATTTCCGAGGCGAAGCACGTCTGTCGTCAAGGTAGTGTGCTGGTTGTTCCGCAAGATGCACAGGGCTGGCGTAAACGAGGGGTGGCGGTGTACGTGTGTTCTCGTAGTACCGTAGAGGCTGCGCCGACTGAAGTGAAACCGTAGGAGGTGCCTGAACAAACAGCGGGGAAGAGGAAACTGGGCGTTTCAAGGCTTCTGCATAGGTCGGACGGTGGTAGTCAGCCGGGGCGGGTGTGGCGTTATTCAGACTCACAGGGTCACGAAGGGCATGATGCAGCTCGTCCTTGACGATGCTTGCAATGGAACTCACCGTAGGTAATGGTGGTGTGGCAGCCTTTTGCAGCTCCTCGCGTACTATGGAGCGGATAAGGTCGCGCAGACACTCGGTGTTGCTCCCAATATTCGTTAGAACTTGAGCAGTGGACGTGTTCACTTGCCGCTCATACAGGGTGGATCGATGCTGAAGCATCTTTTCCATCGTGACAGCTTCAGACAAAAACTCGGCGACCGTGTTCGGAGGGCTCCGTACAAGACCAGCGAAAAGCTGCTCTTTAACTCCCCGCATCAGGTGACGCACCTTCTTTTCTTCTGTCATACTCTGATCGGCTCGTCGGAACAGGCGCGTCATATCTTCCACATAGGTCATGACAGTTTCATTGGGCATCTGGATGCGGGCCTGGATCGCTCGTTCCGCTCGTTCGTGGCGATCAGCACTTCTGTAAGTATCCAAGAGCCGGCGGCGGAATTCGGGCCACGATGTCATCTGTTCCTCGTGATTCATGTACCAGGTACGTGCTCCATCCTCTAAATAGAAGTACACACGTCGTAGTTTGGCCGCGTCGTTCCAGTCGTTCAAAGCAGCCACGCGCTCGAAGTCGACCAACCAGTCCTCGACGTCTTCGAGCTCGGTGCCATGAAACGGTGTCGGAACCTGCGGACTTTCGAGGGTGTACCGAGTCACCGGGGGGTTTTCCGTACCTGTTAGAGTGGTTTGAACGGACGTGCTCATCATGCTGGTGTGAACTATAGGGTCAGCTTCGGGAGGCAATCCCCTGATCCTGCGGCTTGTCCGATGAACGGGAGTGTTGACTCGAACTGGGCTTGTGGTGCCGCTTCCAGGAGGGGTCTGCAACATCCGTGAGGGGCCTACCCAGCACCTCCACCAGTTGTCACGTCACTCCAGGGGGTGTCGACAAGATTTACTGACGTCTGAGCAACAGGGCTCTAACCAAGCGCGTCGGTTGGGCTTGTTTGCCAGAGCGAGGGCCCACGTGCACTTCTTTCTTCTCTGTGGTGTGGGCCTTCACTTTGGCATACGACCCACTACTAGAAAGAGGTGGCAATATTGAGCAGGAGCATTTAAAGGTATGAAGCAGTTATTTTGTATAAACTAAGGGTGCATTAGACAACGAGACTGCTAAACGTGCGCTACACTTCTATGGTGCATTACCTGCATAGTGCACAGTTAGTCCTATAGTATCACTGAAGGACTCTGCTAGTATGTATGCCGTACTTGGGCTACGTAGCATTGCAAGCAACAAATGCTTTTTTTTTCTAAGCTTTATTTTATATCCACTTTTTCTAATGACAAACGCACAAACAAATAAAAAGCTGTTTCAAACTAGGTTCGGCTTTTTCATCTCTTTTTTTTTTCACTCCTCTGAACTAGATCAGCATATCGTGGTGCATAAACGCCTCTCACCACCTACACTGAATATATGATTTGTTATTTTAGAAGCAACAAACACATCAGTTTACAAACACTGCTGGTACCAATTGTTCTTTGCAGAGCTAAACCCGTCACAATCAAGCACGAGTTTTCGGCAGTACGCACAAATGTTACGTGTCATAAAATGGAGTAGTGCACTGCAGAGCAAACTTTAGTTTGTTGCAACGCAAAGCAACACAGACCATGGCATTGTGCTTTTAATACGAGGTAACGGAAGTGCAATATAAGGAAAACACGGACACAAAATCCGGCCGCGAAATCAATAATATATCTCTCCCTCTCTTCCCCTCCTCTCTCTCTTTTTTCTCTCTCTCTATATATATGTGTGTGTGTGTGTGTGTGTGTGTGTGTGTGTGTGTGTGTGTGTGTGTGTGTGTGTGTGTGTGTATGTAGGTATGTATGTATATGTGTGTGGGGATAAAAGACACGGGGAAGGTTTCGAAGAACCGCTATATGCGCGGCAACCGAACATAATCAAAGGAGTCAAGCAGGCACCCACCACCATGGGTGATTTCGGTACTCCCCAAGGGAATGTCCTATCCCCGCTCCTCTTCAATATTGCCCTCTTGCGCCACTCGGAGGCCCTAGATGAAATTTTGTAATTAATTTTCGTAAAGGCTATGTTTACAGACAGAAAGTCGGGGACCAAAGGCAGGTCGTTGTGAGAAGGTACCGGCCCGGGACTCGATCAGGTATCCATAGGGCTCCTCTCTAACCTAAGCGATGACATGACTCAGTTGCTAGTAGATAAAATGAACCAGTACTGGGACGCCGGATATACCCTTCCCATAGCGTGTAAATCGGCCGAGCCCACTTTCATCCCGAAAGCCGGGAAAGCGCTCAATATTGATAACCTCCGTCCCATATCCCACACGTCATGCGCTGGTTAGGTGATAGAGAAGGCCTTACAAATAAGGCTAACCGAATATCTAGAAAAACAGAACCTCTTGCCTGGCACTATGTACAGCTTTCGTCCACGTTTGTCAGCGCAGGACATCTTCCTCCAACTAAAACACGAGATTGTCAACCTATCCAGCGGTACCACTGAAACGGAAAGCGCCATTCTTACAATTGATTTCAAGGGTGCCTTTGACAATGTTCGGAACTTCAATATCTTGGAAAACCTACGGGAACTCAAGTGCGGTCCATAATTATATGCACATGTGCAGGACTTCCTTGCAGACAGACAAGTCACTATTCACATAGTGGGCCTTAAATCTCAACCCATCACCATGGGTGATTTCGGTACTCCCCAAGGGCTGCCCTTTCCCCCCTCCCCTTTAATATCGCCCTCATTCGCCTCCCGGAGGCCCTAACTGAAATTTTGCAAGTACGCCACGCCATATATGCTGATGACGTCTAGATCTGGAGCTGGTCTCTCAACCTGGGTCAGATATAAGAAGCCTTCCAAAAGGCCACCTCCATCGTGGAAAAGATAGGACGCAAGAGTGGTCTGGACTTCTTCCCCACGAAATCAGCAATCCTAGTATATAGAAATAAATCATCTGACAATACATCCCTAAAGGTACAACTCAATAGAACGCAAAATATAGAGGTTGAAACTATCCGAATTTCGGGGTCCCACTTCAATAAATGAGGCAACAACTCATTTGCTTTACATAAACTAAAAACGTCGTGCCTACAAATCTCTCGCATGATTAGTCGGGTGGCTAACCGATGACGAGGAATGAAAGAACACAACATAATGCGATTCATTCAGGCATTTGTTTTCAGTCGCATAATCCATAGCTTTCCTTACCTGAAGGTCTTGAAAGCGGACGAGAACAAAATAGACAGAGTCATACGTGTGGCTCTCAAGAAGGCTCTGAACCTTAACCCGTGGACTCTCGTGGAACGTCAGCTTGAAATGGGGCTCCACAATACCGTATCAGAACTATTCCATGCACACCACACGAATCAAGCCATGTGCCTCGCCATCACTAAAACGGGACGGAAAACACTATCAGAACTTGGCACCGAAGCCCCCATTGAGAGAAGGGGAAAACAACGTATCTCACATGAATGGAGGCAGGACTTCATCTTCCAACCACTACCGCAACATGCATCCTCAGTTCCACGATCATCGACGTCGATCACGGGCAAATGTTCACGACAACTACTCAGATAATTAGGGTGCCTTCTTTGTCGATGCAGCTGAACCAGTGAATGGCAAATATACAGCAAGCGTCATTCATCGTGGAAAGCAGGTTGATTGTATATCAGCCCAGGACACAGACACAACTAGTATGGAAGAAGCAGGAATTGCCCTCGCCCTACGAAACCCAAGGTCCAGCTTCGTTCTAACAGATTCAAAAGCAGCCTACCGAAATTGTTGTAAAGGCTACATTGGCCCCATTGCGCATCGACTTCTTACACAATTATCGTCCTCACGCTCACAGGGCGAATAGAAACAGCTGATATGGATACCCGGCCACTGCGGAGTTAGAGGCAATGAACTCGCCCATGCATCGACCCGAGATATCTCTTCCAGACCACCACCCTCGGCTATGCGTATGAACCCGCTCCTAACATACACAGATATTCTAGAACATCAAAAACTCGAAAGACGAAAACTTACGCCCCCGGGGCAAAAGCTCAGTAAAGAATCTCAGGTAGCGTGGCGTCGCCTGCAGACCTAGTCTTTTCCAAATCATACATTCTGTCCAAGATAGATCCCGACACATTGGCACCACAATGCAGATTCTGCGTCAATAAAACAGCCACATTGTACAATATGGTATGGGAATGTCCACACAATCCACCTCTACAACCCAGAGCACAACACAACACTGTATAGGGTGGGAGGAAGCCGATTACAGCTCGGATCCGAAGACCCAAGATGCCCTCGTGAGACGAGCCAGGACAGTGGCTTGTGCCAATACGATATGGGATCCGGACTAAGGATCCCACACACCGACATTCCTTCCTTGGTCGCAAATAAATCTTTTATTCTCTCTCTCTCTCTCGTGGCTCACGCAAAGTATTGTAGACAACGGCGCCCGTCTGCATTGACTTCCGGTTCGAAGTGTGCTGCCGCACGGGCATTTTTACCAGTGCCACCACTTTCTGTGACGGTGGTCTACTGGCTAAGGTCATCATCATCATCAGCCTGACTACGTCCACTGCAGGACAAAGGCCTCTCCCATGTTCCGCCAGTTAACCCAGTCCTGTGCTTGCTGCTGCCAATTTATACCCGCAAACTTCTTAATCTCATCTGCCCACCTAACCTTCTGTCTCCCCCTAACCCGCTTCCCTTCTCTGGGAATCCAGTCAGTTACCCTTAATGACCAGCGGTTATCCTGTCTACGCGCTACATGCCCTGCCCATGTCCATTTCTTCTTGATTTCAGCTATGATATCCTTAACCCCCGTTTGTTCCCTAATCCACTCTGCTCTCTTCTTGTCTCTTAAGGTTACACCTACCATTTTTCTTTCCATTGCTCGCTGCGTCGTCCTCAATTTAAGCTGAACCCTCTTTGTAAGTCTCCAGGTTTCTGCTCCGTAGCTAAGTACCGGCAAGATACAGCTGTTATATACCTTCCTCTTGAGGGATAGTGGCAGTCTACCTGTCATAATTTGAGAGTGCTTGCCGAATGTGCTCCGCCCCATTCTTATTCTTCTAGTTACTTCAATCTCGTGGTTCGGCTCTGCGGTTATTACCTGCCCTAAGTAGACATAGTCTTTTACAACTTCAAGTGCACTATTACCTATCTCGAATCGCTAATCGTCGTCAAACGTCATTAGTTGTTGCAGTGTTGTCTACCCAATTTTATAAACATCACATATGTACTCCTTTGATACAGCCGTCACGTCGGGTTAACATCAATTGTGGTTAGGTGCCATGCGCTGAAGTTCATTTATCCAGGGCCAGCAGCCCCGCCGTGGTGGTCTAGTGGCTAAGGTACTCGGCTGCTGACCCGCAGGTCGCGGGATCAAATGCCGGCTGTGGCGGCTGCAGTTCCGATGGAGGCGGAAATGCTGTAGGCCCGTGTGCTTATAGTTGGGCACACGTTAAAGAACCCCAGGTGGTCTAATTTTCCGGAACCCTCCACTACGGCGTATCTCGTAATCATATGGTGGTTTTGAACGTTGAACACCACATATTAATCAATCAATCAGTGCTTATACGGGGTGGCCAGATAATGGTTGTGCAACTCGAGCAGTCTATTTTCTTTTTACTAGCAGGCGCTTTCTGTGTCGGCCTTCCGAGACGAGAGAGGGTTAAGGGAGCGACGGTTGGCACGAGACGCAAGCATGCGGAACGAGACGCGAGCATGCGCATTGGGGGTCTGGACGGCGCCGTCGACGCCGGAGCCACGACATTGTTCAACTAAAAAATGCTCAGCATTTAAGAATTATTCGGGATGCGTGCTCCTGCGTTCGACACCTTCACCACAGGATGGCGGACATGCAGCTCCATAGTCACGGGCTTTTCACGTGATTCACATCAAGCTCGTTGAGACGCTACTTTGTAAGCGAAATCGTCGTATTCAGCGCAACCATTCCTCCTAAGCAACACTTGGCAGCCGTTCCCCGACCAGCAGCAGATAATAAAATGCGTGCAGACGGCCCTGCGTTGAACGCGCGAGGAAAGTCGGAAACTATTTGAATGAGTTGTGCTTAGAGATCAAGTACTACACCCACGCTTCTAATGGCACGTGGAAACTCCACCCCCAAAGCTATCCTTTTTTTTTTTTTGCGTTCCTCGAGGAGTACCAGCTGCAAAATCAGCTGCACCACCGCGAGGCTTATTACAGCTTTGATTTTACTTTCCTGAGGTTGTCTCCGTGCATCAGTCGTGCACACGTTACAAGGGCAAATGTCCTATTGCAAGAAAAAGGTTCCATTGGGCTGACCACAAGAAAAAGGAAACAAAGCATATATTTTCGTAATATTTTTTAAAGAACTCTGAAGAATAAGATAATATTATGGAGTATCCAAAGATCTCCAAAGATGCTGTTCCCTGACACCGTTTTACCACTCCCTTCTAACATGTCCGCAATCACTTCATTGTGGCACAGCTATTTCTTTCAGTTGCTTGATGACGGTGGCACCGTTTCATCATAAAACAAGCAAAATTGCCGGACTTTGCAGGCTGCGTAAGAAAATCAGGATGACCCTTGGCAAACTTTCTACGTTACAACTAATATTCATTCCTCATCTTGTTTATTGAGAAAATATTTCGGTGCTATATAGAATGAAATTGTGCTTCCGTAGAACGCCTAACGACTATGTCGGTTTCACTGAAACACCCAACGCCTCAGAATGTTTCTTTTTTTTCATTTTAGACAACAGCAAGGCTATATATATGTGACGCATTCACAAGGTGATTCTAGGAGAAGCCGACGAGGAGGAAGTGCGCATGCATTAGAATAAACGCATGGCATCTGGACCACGACGCGTCTCCATTTTGTAGCGTCACACAAGTCGACAGGATCGACCTCATCAACGCGCCATGGCTAAGCCAAAGCCTCCGCTCAACGTACAGAAGTTCAAGGGAACACCAGAAGACGTCCCCATCGACAAGTGGCTTCTTCTTTTCGACATGAAGGCAGCCGAGGCATCATGGACTCGAAATCCATCGGGGTTTCCCCGCACAAGCCGACATGATGCTGGAGAGACTCCAGCATCATGGTCCAGCAAGTTGCATCAAGCATTCGAACTTTGGGTCGCGTAAAAATTCAGTTACAAATTGGGAACGTCATCAAGAAAGTTTATGCACATGTGCTGCGAGGCATGAGAACGCAATTAATTCTTGGCCAAGACAGCGCTTCATACTTCAATCTTTCTGTAAATCTGGAAAGCAAGTCAGTGACACAAGCACGTGATAATATGAACCTTCCGCATCACAATGAAAAGAAAACCATTCAAGCCCCGCTGATGCGAACCCTGACTTCAGAAAACTTATCAGAGCATAAGTCTGTGGCGCTCGACTCTCTTTTAAGCAAGTATGACGAGATATTTTCGAAATCTCAGACAGATATTGGGTGCATCACTACTGAGCAACATAGGATCGCACTTAACAATGCTGTCCCTATTCGTCGAGCACCATACCGATGTTCACAGGCAGACAAAGTGGAGATCAACAAACAAGTTAACGCTCTCCTCAAGCAAGGTGTTGTGAGGCCTTCATTATCGCCCTACGCCGCACCTGTCATTTTAGCAGAAAAGAAAGGTGAAGGACGCACTCGTCTATGTATTGACTACCGGAAACTCAATGCCATAACGGTACCCGACTTTCAACCAATTCCACGTATAGATGATATTCTTGACCACTTAGGAAAGGCGGAGTTTTTCACTACGTTGGACGTAACGTCGGGATACTGGCATGTGCAAATGCATCCTGACGATGTTCAGAAAACTGCATTTGCCACGCCTGATGGTTATTTTGAGTGGTTGGTAATGCCGTTTGGGTTGAAGAACGCTCCAGCTACATTTGAAAGAGCCATGAAATCAATAATAGCGAAACATCAGCTCACCAATGTTATTAATTACTTTGACGATGTGGTCGTATACTCAGAGACATTTAATGATCATATACGACACCTTGAGGCGCTATTGAAAGCTCTCAAAACAGAGAACGTAAAACTCAAACGAAAAAAGTGCCAATTTGCACGCTGCAGCATTGAATACCTGGGCCACAAAATTTCACGAGGAACAGTGACACCTAAGCAAAGTAATGTGGCTGCCATACTCAAATTTCCTACACCAAAACGAGAAAAAGATCTCCAGCGTTTTCTGGGCACTGTAAACACCTACCGTCAGTACATCCCCCACTTCAGCGATATCGCTCTTCCACTCACAAAACTACTCCACAAAGGCAGCAAGTGGGTGTGGACAGAAGCATGCGAGCAAGCCTTTCGTGAACTGAAGGAGCGGATAACTGAAGAACCGGTGCTTCGCATATACGACCCTTCGAGACCATATACTGTGTACTGTGACGCATCTGGCGAAGGCATCGGTGCAGTGCTGAAACAACCTGATGACAAAGGCAAAGAACATCCTGTTGCTTACTATTCCCGCAAACTACTTAAGCACGAGGTGAACTATGCTATTACAGAAAGGGAATGTCTTGCCATTGTAGATGCCATTGATAAATGGCATTGCTACCTTCATGGAAAGTCATTCACTGTTGTAACAGATCACTCTGCACTCCAGTGGCTGAAGAATGTTAAAAATCCTCAAGGTCGTCTCTTCCGGTGGTCTTTGAAACTGTCAATGTATGATGTTAACATCAAACATCAAAAGGGCACAAGTAATGTCGAAGCAGATGCGCTCTCCAGAGCCCCAATAGTTAATCTTCTATCACACGACGACCTTCAGCGATGCAACAATGAGCGTCCAAAAGGAACGCACTCATTGGAAAATAACATCATCATCGTTAAAAGAAAAGGACTACGGAAAATATACGTGCCCCACGAACTACGCCCAACCATTCTGAAGAATGCACATCAACATTTTGGGCATGTCGGAGTGAAGAAGACGCTATCACTCCTGTCTCCGCATTATTATTGGCCGCATATGGTAACCGATGTTTCCACTTACATTCGGCATTGTGATACATGCCAGAGATGCAAGAAGACGAAAGCAAAAAAGTTTGGGACGCTTGAATCACTGCCTCCAGCTGAAGAGCCCTTCGACCTCTTTGCAATAGACACCATAGGAGGATTTTCTGGATATGGCTCGTCAAAAAGGTTTATACACTTGGTTATTGATCATGCGACTCGCTACGTATGGGCGTTTGCTCATAAAAGTGAGAACAGCGACGCCTACATTTCTTGCTTAAAAACAATTTTCGCTTCTGGAAAACCACGGAAGCTCCTTTCAGACCGTGGAACAGGATTTACCGCAGGAAAATTCAAGCAGTTTTTAAAACATAATCGTATACACCAACTATTCACCTCATCTCATCATCCACAATGCAACGGCATGAACGAGCGGACAAACCAGACTATCGTAACGAGGCTTAAATGTAAGATCAATGACGAACCACAGAAGTCTTGGACTAAGCTGCTTCCGGAGGTAATTGACGAATACAACAGAACACCCCACGAAGTGACCGGCTACGCACCTTCCTTCCTGATGTATGGAATTCCATCTTATCCTACTGTACTGGAACAACGAGAAGAAACCGTCGAAGAAGCGCGAAAAACTGCAGTTACCAATTCTATCGCCTACCATAATAAGAACAAAGTCATTTATGATAGAAAATTTCTTCCGATTGAGTTCCAAGTCGGTGACTTTGTCCTTTACGAGACACCATGGCATCCCAACAGCGGCAAACTGAGTTCTGTCATGGAAGGACCATACAAGATTCTACGCAAGGTCTCAACAGTGAACTATGAGATCAACCGCTCCGTGCTACCCTTACGTAGAAACTCTGACATTGTGCATGTTAGCAAACTGCGGCGTTATTTTGAACCTTCTGAACTGAGACTTTCTCAAGGGGAGGGGGAAGTGTGACGCATTCACAAGGTGATTCTAGGAGAAGCCGACGAGGAGGAAGTGCGCGTGCATTAGAATAAACGCATGGCATCTGGACCACGACGCGTCTCCATTTTGTAGCGTCACATATATATAGGAGCCACGCGCTCAAACACTGCAAACGGTTAACCTCCGATCTACGAGAGTGGTTTCGAACCAGGCCTCCCTTTTACAGCGAAAGCTGTTATGAGATCACAACTCGGGTCACGCGCAGTTGTCCGCCGCCGGTGTCCGTAACCACATCGCACGAAATTAGAAAAAAAAAACTAGCACCGATGACACAGTGGGGCTCGAACCCGGGTGCCATCCCAGTATTCTACCACTGAGCTACACTGCTTTTTTTCTTTATTTAACCACTGAGCTACAGCGGTGCTTCTGGCTTGTTGTCAAACTTGCCCTATGCAGACTTGACGTCGTGAAAACAATCACGTTAATACGACCTATAAAGCGTTTCAAAACAGCGAAAAAAAACAACCAGTCGTCGCATAATGCGAACAGCGTAACGAGTGGGCCGTTCAATGCTCCAACCCCTTACAAAAGCTTGTTCTTTTTCCTCTATTAACTGTGGTGCATACCTACTTCAGCCAGAATTCCTCATCGTCGTCAGTCACTGTATGAACAATTGGCACAAAATTTCTTACAAGTGTTTAGTGGATACCATGCTGCTCAGCTTCTCAAAATAATGACAAAAATAGCATAGCGAATGCCGGCCTACTACCCAAATAATTTTTTTATTAATGACGAAGTGGGTATCAAGCAAGTGTGCTTGCAGTGGTTACCCACTGAAAGGCTGCTCTTCTAGCTGTCGCTGTGACTGTGCTGTGCGATCCGCGCAGACCTGGCGTGTTTTTTTTTTCATCCCATAATGATTAGTAATTCAGGTGATTGGTTACTATGTTTCTACCTCTTCTTTCGTCAATTTCCGTCATAGTAAATTGTGTGCCAACGGTTAAAATAAGGTCATGCTTCTTTTGGGCGATTCCAACCATTCCAATTTCATTTAGATGTTGGTTGTGCATTTATGCACGGAATGTACCTGCAAATAAATCTCATAAATACGTCGTGTGTACAAGCTTGTACACGTTCTCTACCATGACTGAGAATTTACTGCGCAGTTGCTGTTCCATAAAGTAATTTAGACCACTTGCGACAGGAATAAGTTGGTGTAAACTTTTTTTTTTGTTTGGGATGTATATCCGCGTATCGTACAAGTGATGAAGGCCACATTCGTAACACGGCTGTTCTTATTGCTTAGAAGCCGTAGAACTTGAAGTTACATCATCGTCACAATATTGATGACCGTGAACAATATGTTAAAAAAAGCGCCGTGATTCATCATGAATGCCTGTTTCAGTTATTAAGGAAATTAAGTAGTCCTTGGCCTTGACTCGCTCGCTGGATTCCGTGCTGACCGGTTGTGCCTTCGCGAGTGCAGCTCTGGCCGACTGGGCTGGTCCTACGCACCTCCTGCCGCCGGTCCCCTGCGACGACGACAGCGTAGCTCTGGCCGACTGGATTAGCCCTACGCCATCTCCTGTCGACGACAAGAGCTCTCGCCAGTGGCGTCCCGTCCTCGGACTCCTGCAACCGTGTCCATATTTCCTGTCTTCTCCTTACTTCCGTTGTTCGCTGTCTCTGTGCCTCGCTCTCTCCTTCCTCTCTCTCTATGTCTTTGCATTTTAATCCTATCCTTTTAATCCCTTCTCTACCCCAATTCCTTGTGAGCCACTGTTTCTATATCCTCCCCCGGAGAGACAGTTATGGGGCTAACTTTTCTCTTCTTTTCATTTAAAATCACTCCCCTCCTCCCTTAAGTGGTCCTCGTACTCTATATATATAGAATCGCGCAGAAAACAACACCACGTGCAAAGTTGAAAACTGCAAAGCGAATATACATTTTTTTAGTTGCGTGCAGTACAACCGACAAATGGCAACGAAATGGAAACACAGCAAGACTACTGTTCGCACGAGTGAAAACAAAGTGGTGCCCCCCCCCCCCTTTTTTTTTGAAAAATGCAACGCTTTTCCATGGAACAAACGTAATTCAGTAATGTCAAACCAGCTTCACATCTGCCCTTGAAACTTTACATATGATTTTAATCGCATATCTATTCTCTTCATGTGTACCAAGCTGGTAGCGAACATTTTTTTCCCGGGGGAGTGGGTGTCGTTCTTGAGGGCCTTGGCAAACACCGCCACTCTCTTTCCATCTGAATATCGGGGGGGGGTGGGGGGGGGAGCTAGGGCACTTTTTTTGGCTGTGGGACTCAAGTGTATTTTACTAGACATTGCTTGATATCGGTTATATTTGCAGTATGCTTATGCCGCGATAATGTGAATTGTGCTTGTTGCTTATATTGTATGTGTGCCGTTACTTCTACGCGCTTTTTTTTTTCGCGCCATGTCTCTTCTAACAGAAAAATTCTGCACATTTAGCCCTGTACTCTTTCGCATCGGCTTCCGAACAACTAATATTTCAATGAGTTAATTTTCTCGACGATTCTAGTTAGCTTCGGAAGTGTTGCTTGAAGTTTTATTGATATCACACATAAGGAGATGATGCACAAATGATGTGACGGCGCCTTTTTAGCACATAAGTCTTCGCTATAGCACCCCTTTCAAGCCTTGGCTTATGAGTTTGAACAAATCATTCCATTTCGCAGATATTAATTTCGATTGATTTCTTGTTATATAGGGTTTAACGTCCCAAAACTACCATATGATTATGAGAGACGCCGTAGTGGAAAGCTCCGGAAATTTCGCTCACCCGGGGTTCTTTAACGTGCACCCAAATCTGAGCACACGGGCATACATCATTTTCGCCTCCATCGAAAATGCTGCCGCCGCAGCCGGGATTCGATCCCGCGAAATACGGGTCAGCCGCCGAGTACCTTAGCCTCGGTGAGGAGCAAGTCCATCGGGGTAGCTGAACACGTCGCTATCTCTCTAGCGCTGACGACTAGAGATCCGTCCGCTATTTTTTTTTTCCGATTCAATAACGGCCGTTTGACATTAACCAAATCTCTTCGGCTGCTTACAGAATAGTCATGAACGGCACAGTATTTCCTCACGAGTTGACGTTGTTTACCGCCCACATGGTCGCCTCCGCCGTCACCAACCCCAACTAAATGGCTCACGCTCGGTCGCGAAGACTCATTCTCTGCCCCGGGCTAACGAGCCCCCCTCATACTGAGGGGGAGGTGAGTAGTGATGGCGCCGACGGGGACCCGTTGACCACCTTTCACGAGTTACGTTCGCACTACCGATTAAGTAGGAAATCCTTTCCAGATCCGCACAGAGAGCTAACAAAAAGACAGCAGATAGCCCTCCGACTTCTCCAAACTAGCTCCTTTCCGTCACCGGCCACTATTGCGCTGTGTATGGACATTTCTCCTAACTGTTCGGCATGCAATTAGCTCGCCACCTCCCTTCATTTGATGTGGCAGTGCCCCCACTTGCGCGCTTCAACAAGGAGGCATTACGTAAACGACACTGACTTTTTAGAATGTATCGAAAGTGCACGACTTGCGAAACAACTCCGGGCACTCCGGGGAGCCCGTGAAGCGATCGGGATCGGGAACCTTTGGTCCTCGACCACGTTAGTGTGTACACTGCAACCCCGTCGCCGGTGCAGCCCACGGTGGGTTGTTAGGAATGTTTTCCCCGGGACGCAAATAAAGTTCATCTGTCTGTGATGCACGCAACCATAAGCCCACGTCGAATAACAGTGCAGCGTGTCTTCAAACTCGTTATTATGAGGGCGAGGGGTATTCGCCTGTTTACGTACTCGTTTGAGAAGCTCCTGGATATCCGGAGAAAATGATGCTAGGAAAACTTCATCTGATAATCCGTTCTGCTCCATTATACAATCAACAAAATTCCGAGAAGCCCCAATATATATATATATATATATATATATATATATATATATATATATATATATATATATATATATATATATAAAATAAGGTTTTAACCTGCGGACGCGCACATCTCTGGGTGTGGTTGCAGGCACGCTTGTGGTCTCAGATGCAGGATTGATCTGATATTATATATTGTTACGTAAAAATGACACGAGGCGTGTATATTAAGAATCTATATTGAAATTGATGCGTATAAAATCGACTATGATGGAGGACAGCACGCACAAACCACTTCCTCGTCTTCTGACCGCTGATATGTCAGCTAAATAGCAATATATATATATATATATATATATATATATATATATATATATATATATATATATATATATATATATATATATATTTCAAGGCCCCAATGGTACTGCTACGATGTCATACCCTTCTTTTTTAGCTGTTATTTGTACCTCGTTCGCGATTTTTTTTTTCCCTTGTACCACTGCATTGTGGGTGAAGTTTGAGGGTCGTGGGATTTTGACAGCACCATCAATGAGAGGCGCTTTAGACGAAAGTGTTTACTTCCTTGACTTTACAGAGGAGCTTGTTTTTTTTTTTTTTTTTGTCCTACAGAAAAAGAGGCATGCTGCATATCACATAAGTTTGGCATCGGGAGCGTAGTGCGCATGAAAATATATAAAACTCAAAATCCAAGATATACAGAACCGGTGCTACATTAACTACCTTTCAAAAACGAAGCGCTCACTCGTAGTTGGCGCACTGACGTACTGTCTTTTGTAAGTGCGCATGGAAACGATTCAAACACTGTAGTAATCCCACAAGCCAGTCTTGTTTACCCTGCCTCATCGAAGCAGCCTGCTTCAACAAGTGTACTGAACGTAAGTCGCCATTCTTTTTTGGCACTTAACCTCGTCGAATCAGAGCGCACTCTGATGTGCCGCGCACTATACGTCTTTGTAATCCTGAAACGTACAAAAATTACTCGAAGTGTCTCTGTGCACCCGGACGCAAAAAGGAAATCCATGTACTCGCGAAAATATGAGAGGGAAAGTGAGCAAGCACAGCATGCCCACTTACACATCGCAAGTTGTGCCCGGTGTATGCTACACACGATTTGCCCGGTCAAATGCTACCCAAAGCCTACCATCCGCGTTGAAAAATTATCATGGACGTGTTCAGAACCATGGTGTTCAATTAGAGGCACCACACGCAACATTACGAGTACATACACAAAGCGAAAGCTACTTACGCTACAAGTGCCCATCCGCTTTTTGCCCTGAGCAATATGGCAGCGCGTCGGCTTCAGCTAGGGAGCTACTCCGCCCCTTCAGAAGTTTTAGAAAAACCTCCACGAAATGCACTCACTTGGCATCTCGTTTTCGACGCGCTTCGCTGTCGGCTTCGTCATCGCGCGCGCCCATGGCGTCCTTTCAAGTATACTTATCTCGACAATCAATCATTGCGTGCGACAGCTTACTTACCTTTCGGGTTTGAATTCGAAGCTGCTGCTCAAAAGAAATCACATATATGAAAAGCTGAGCAAACATACGCTCATAGCATTTGTAAAAGTTGCACAATAAATAAATCTGAAATGCGGTGGTGTTGTTAATGCTACGACTTAAGACGGCGTGAATTGAACTCTTTAGTTTCTGCAAGAAGACTACATACATCTGATTGTGGGGTTTAGCGTCCCAAAACAACCATATGATTATGAGAGACGCCGTAGTGGAGGGCTCCGGGAATTTCGACCACCTGGGGTTCTTTAACGTGCACCCAAATCTGAGCACACGGGCGTACAACATTTCCGCCTCCATCGGAAAAATACATCTTCTGGCGCAGGCAGGGCGCGTAGACTCGCCAAATTTTAAGGAAATGTAGCAGGATGTAGCAGCTAGGGCACTTGGGTGTAATTTGGCGCAGTGGTAGTTTGTTGAACACGGCTTTAGATGTAGACTCGAGATAAAGGCGTGCAGAATGACTTTTCACCCAGGCAAAGGCACGGGCCTTTTTTCTTTTCCAGATCATAGCGTGTAACGCATTTGGGCAGTGCTCTGCCACGGAATTGGATGCAACGTTCTTGCGCGGGTGTCTGTCTTTGGACGGCGTTTCTGCTTTCCCCACGTAACCATAAGGGTAGTCAGCACAGGGGCCGACTTTTTTTATTTCACGTGAAAGAAGAGGTAAACTGCGCTTATGCGACACTTAGACTAGTAGGGCAGCTAACGCCCTGCACAAGCAAATGAAAGTGAGCAGCGATATAAATATACAATTGCAAAGCAATTAAAGCCAGCAGCGAGTTGACTGAAATACATCAATGCTGGACGTCGATATGTGTACGGTAAAATGGCCACACCACGTGGCTTGCGCCTTTGAGTGTGATTAAAATCGACCACTCACGGCAAGCAAAGCCCTTTATTAAACTCAGCCAGATGATAGGTGTCATTTTTTTTCAAGTTAGGTCTCCATGGCAACACTTTCCTCAGTGTGCTTTCCCTTTCCCTTGTCCTTGAGCTGCCGGCCACGTGCGCGCCTCGCAAGGATCTTCTTGCGGTCCTTGTCCAATTTCAGCTTGACAATGACCACCTTAGAGGGGTGAATGCCAACGTAGACAGAAGCACCATTGGCCTTCTCTCGCTGTATCCGCTCGATGTAGATCACGTACTTCTTGCGGTACACCTGCACCACCTTGCCAACCTGCTGGCTCTTGTGGTGGCCACGTACCACCTGCAACAAGCCACCACAACTTGAACACTGCACAAACACATGCACTGCTAGTGCCCTGTTGCATGCTCAATAATTCACAATTCTTTAATACTTTTCGGCTATGCAACTTCTCAGTGTCCATTTATTATTGGCACAGCTAGTTGGGCATCATGAAAAAAATAAAGAGTTCATTCTCCCACCTCCCCATAATACTGGGAAAAGTCCCTCGAACAGTCACTGGCTTTGCTGACAGTAAGCACTCACACTACAGTAATCCTAATCAAGACATTCTTTCCCCCTTTTCAACTTTCCAAGACTGAACACAAATCAAGGCACTTCTAAATCTAGGCCAATGCCAAGTTTTAGAGTAATAATGTTCTTAGTACACATTAAAATTAGGCAATAGTGGCACAAGGCTGCTTTGCAATAGCCAAGATATGTAGAGAAGTAATGCAAATGAATGAAGAGCGAATGCTATACAGGAAAAGGTTGCAATTCAAACTCAAGAGACTGTAATAGAAGTGTTCTATTTAAGCAAAGTTTTAATTAAGAACAGGCACTCAAATGTGCTAACACTGCCACATTGCAAGCAGAACCCAAAGCCATCTCCTGACTTGTTATTAGGCACTGGAACACATTTGTGGCAGGTGATTTCATTAATGTTCATAGAGCTTTTAACAATGAACATAATACATCAGCCAATGATACATCAGAAAACACCGACATGCATTCATGTGGGCAGTGAGCCCTAATATCAAATATATGATTAAGCTCCAAAACACATGTATCCACATAGTAGAGTCAAAACGTAATCGAGTCTCCCCTGTGTGTTTGTTCTCTGAACCAGAATAAGATTAATTAAATCCCAATCAGTAATTTTCGTTTACTCGGGTATTCTGTCGTGACTGAGCATTGTTCATAGTTGTGAAGAACTCCATCGCAGCATTCCAAATCGGAATTTATTTATTTTTATTTTGTTTACAGATACTGCAATCCCCATAGGGGATTTTAGCAGGGTGGATAAACATCGTCATGGTAAAAAAGTTAGGCAGCAAAACAACAAAGGGTAGCAAACATTGTTTCCAGAAAAATACCATATATATATAAACAGGAATGACTTAGAAATGCAGCTGTTTCGTTATTTTGCATATCTAGGGAATTTTGTTTGGTTTTGCAACATATTGTAACTACTAGGCAGACTTCTGAAAGGAGCAAAGAAAGGTAGAGCTCCAAGTTCAATTTAACCATCATGGATATCAACGGTTCGAATTGTCAGAAGTTTTTCCCCATAGAAATACACAGGGCTACACTCAACACTGTCGGGACCAGGGCATCAGTTTGACTTAACAATTTACAAGCTTTTACTGTAGCAGCATGTACAAAAGAAACAGAAATTTAGAATCATGTACTTTCTCTCTTGCCATAGGTAGCAAATGACCAACTCACATTGGCTAGAAACCTTCTTCATTCCACAGTTAATCAGAAGCTGTTTCCATAGCTCCCAGTAGCACTTTCACAGTGCAATAATAAACACTGCCTCAGTTTCTTGAACGTGAACACAACTGGACACGTCATCGCCCAGAATCTCAATGTACATGACTGTTTCTTTTCATTGAAGCCAAGTAAATGCCGTTAAGTGTTGTCTTGCATTCAAGTGCATATCATTTCAAACATTTGTGCATGCAAGTGACTGTGTACACAAATCAAGCACCCACGTTACCTCGTCTACAGAATCCTGTGTCAGTACTCCCTTCAAGTCTGGGTAGAAAAAAATTCTCAAACCACAATGCCTACTACTTTCATTTCAGACAGCCCAACATATCTGATCCGATCTTTCTTCACAAATACACTAAAAACAACTATATCAAGCCAGTAAAGACCGTGCAACATTTACTATGACACTCTTGTGAACTTCCATTGATTCCAGCCATGAAAAAACATTTGTCTCATTATCTGGCTGTTTAGATCAAGAAAAAGTCAGGAAAAGCAGAAAAACAAACTTATTTGGCAGTAAACTATCGAGCCAAAGTGCAACACTTATCTGAACTGGACAGGTACCAACGTTTGATCAGTAACAGTGAATGACTAAGCTACCCAGAGAAATCCCAGTGAGAAAATAAACCGAAATCTCACTATTTTAAGCAAGCAGCTGTAAAACATCAATACTTGCAGTAAGGACTAAACCAGCATTACGAACTAAACCAGCATTCACTTTTTTATGCACCCAACAGGAACACACAGAAATGGTGACTGCATTTGTATTCAACCAAGCATTTCATTACAAGCACATGCGAGCATTTTTTATTCCTAGCGGCTTTTTCTTGAACTGATCTACAAACAAATGAGGGCCCTCCTGAGAAAACTCATCTGATTTTCTGCCACCATAAAAGGTGCACTTCCTAATTATTTGATTGTAATTTATGCTAATCAAATGATTGAACAGCCCTCAAAATGATTGTGGCCTATGCAGAACTATGCCCTTCACTCTTCCATTCTGCCAGGTGTTCTGTTCTCAGCATTGCAGATAAACCAGTTTTTCGGAAGTGCACTCAGCATACAAAGTGGTGCTTCTTTTGTTAGTGTTTAGTTTGTGTTCATATATAGCTGCATTGTATACACTTCTGTTACTCATTTATTATGGGGGGTCCCCAGTACAGTCTGTTGACTTTGGAATCTCCCTCTGTATCTGTGTAATCCCCCATTGTAACTACTTTTTTGTGCAAAATGATAAAAAACATAACATAGATGGAAATTGCTAACAGAGGAGCCACAAGTTGTAGGGGCCCAATGCAACAAAAGAGTGGCAGTTAGGGCTAGTTGGTATGACATGACGATAGTTATAGCGTGAGAACAAACGACGACAAAGTCATTGTCTCTTGTCATCGTTCCGTTCTCGCGCTATAACTATCAGCAACAGAAGAATCCAGCTAGCATGCAGCTACCACCCTCACTGGCTGACGAGTTAATAAATGATGGGAACTGCTAGCTGGCCAAGCAAGATTATATTAAGCTTATTTGCAAGAGGTGCAATACAGTAGAATAGCAATGATACGATTACAGTTTATCCGAATTTCACTATCTAAATTCTAAGGTTGTATCAGATGGACCACATTATGTAAAATGCACAGTGATTCGGTGTTATGTGAATACGGCGGATGATACAAACGTGCAATTGACCGTTGCACACGAAAAGCACAACACAGCATGTCTGTGGGAAGGCACATTTAGACTGGGAATCAAAGGGAGCAAATGTAGCAAAATTTACAGGATTTCCCTTACTTCACTGCCTCATTGGCCGGAAAACCACGCTGGGAAGTAGCTCTAAAAAAAGTCACCATTGCGACAGATCACCTTCCCGCTTCACACTTTAGGTTGCACACCTACACCACGTCGACCACATATGCTGCACTAGCTCAGACTACAATTTCAACATGATGACAAAGGCGTCAGTGGTGGCTAGAATAGTCTAGAATACCATAAGTGAAAGAAGGTACTGTAGTACCAAGTCTGCATGCCCGAATGTGTCTCAACTTTTCCACAGCAAACTGAATCCGTCCCACCGCTAAGTCTACTCGTGTTGTTTCTGCTGGCCTATGTCCCGAAAAAACATTTGAAAAGGTGCAAACAGTTGCTTTTCAGTGCTTTGCCTGCATATCTAGCGCTCAATATGAATTTTAATAATGCTCAAGAAATGGGCAAAATGGAATGAATCCTCGAAGTGGCGAAGAGGGCGACAGCAGAGGCATGTACGAGGGGCTGAACGAATGTCTACATTTTCGAAGCATGCCGATGTGGTTTTCCGGCCGCTCTGACATCTTCAATTTGCTTCTTAAGTGTGGATGCTCAAGGGCAGATTTTTTTGTATACACTTCGCAACGAGAATTACCGAGTGCTCAAGTGGCGAAGCAAGTGAAATACCAGGAAGTTTTGCTGCTTTCGCTCCCTTTGAGACCAAATATGAAAGAGCCTAAGTGCTAGCAGCATGAGAGGAAACAGCGGAGTTTTATTCCTTGCAAGCACCTTTCTTGAGAGACGACGAAGGCAGAAAAGTTTAAGAGAACATAATGAACTTTTTTTCAAGTAGTAGTTGTTGATCTTCATGATCAGCCTAACTTTTGGTTCATACAAATTTGGGGTGATACGAATATTTTGCATACTTTAAATATTCGCATCATCGAGATTGCATTGTATAATTGAGCCTCAGCAAAAAAAAAGGACAGCAGTGCAAAGCATCCTCATTCATTACACCTTTCAGATTTGTTCCGACAAACTGGGAGCACAGCAACACAAGACAGAGGAATAGTAATATGAGGGGTTTTATATCCCAACAAGACAGAGGAATAGTAATATGAGGGGTTTTATATCCCGAAGCCACAATATGATTACAATAAAACGTCGTAATTGAGGGCTCCTGACATTTTGACCGCAAGGTGTTCTTTAACGTGCACTGACATCGCACAACGCCGCAATTGAGGGCTCCTGAAATTTTGACCACAAGGTGTTCTTTAACAAGCACTGACATCGCACAGGTCTCAACCATTCTGCCTCCACACAAATGCAACCGCCACGGTTGGATCGAACCCAGGACTTTCGGGTCAGCAGCAGAGCTGCAGACTAGCGGGAGTACTCATGCTGTGTGGTTCCTCTGTTATGTGTTGCCACGCTCAAAGTTAGCTGAATATGGAACTACAAACTAGCCCACCTTTCTCCCCTTTAGCACCCTTCAGAGTGCTGAAACAACAGACTTCTTAAGGAGCAAAGTTTATCAATGCTACGACAATAATCTACAGGTTGGTGCATTGTAGGCCTAATGCGAGGGTATGGCTCATGCTCCTGACACTGCCAAAGCAGTAGAACCTAGTGTAGCATTGTTCCTGCCAGCTTAAGATTTACAGTAATTTCTAGAGCATAACAGCTATTTCAGAGGTGCAAAAAATTGTGCTTGAAATCACTAGCAGCAGTACAAGAGAAAGTGTGCCTATTTGGTACAGATTCCGATTATTGTTGGAATAGGGCATGCTGCTATAATGTAAACAAGATAAGGCCAACAGTCACCAATCGGGCTCTTCACACAGAAATGCTGTATGTTTGCTTCACTACGGTATACAATATGTATATGGCAGTGAAGCAAACACAAACATTGCACGTACAGTTTTTAGGAGCAATAGGCACCAGAACGCCACTAACACATTAAATCAACTTGACTTTTTTGTAAAAGCCTGCAGCCTCAATCGCTATGAGGGGTTTAACGTCTGAAACCACCCTAAAATTATGAGAGTTGCCTAAGTGGACGGCTCTGGAAATTTAGGCCACTTGGGGTTCTTCAACGTGCGCCCAAATCTAAGCACACGGGCCCACAGCATTTTCGCTTTAAAATCCTGCAGCCTGTTCTCGTACATTCCATTAGCAGACTGACATGGAATGGCTAATGCTCCACTAAGTAATCATTATGACCTGTTAAAGGGATAATGCAAATGAAATTAGAAAAACGTGACAACATTAAGACTATACACCGACACCACTATTCTGATGAACAATTTCACGTATTTTTGGACAGTTGGCAGCAATTTCAGTGGATTGTCACACGCAGTGGACAATCCACTGAAAGCGAGGACAAGCCATGACATCACATTCTTCTAGGCATATACAGGGTGCTTGTATTCGTGTCCCCTTCCTACCTCTCTTTTCATCGCACACTTCTGTTCCAGCTGTCGTATGGTGATAGCTATGGCCGACCTAAACGTGCCAAGCGATTTTCATTGTATCACTAGCAGTTCTTCGCATTTACTCCAGCGCTGCATTGCAATGAGCATCAGGGTACGTAAAAAGAAAAGATAAATCTAATCACTTTGTGGTTGACTTCAAGACATCACCTTTCCTTGTTCAGCAGCACTGTTACCTGCACCTTTGTTTTTTTGGGGGGGGGGGGGATGCAGCCACATAACTGAAAATTCCAAACGTTTCTTTCAAGGAGAGATCATGCTTTGTTTCTCTTTACTAGCATGACATGAGCCAGCGTCAAATTGCCCCCATTACAAATTGTCCTTTGGTACTGTCAATAGAATTTGAGGCATTCTCGAAAGAAGGACGCTTATGCAACCTTCCCTGTGGACACAGGCAGCGGGTGACAGACAGTGCAAAGGACCTGCTTTCAAACAAGCAGCAAAAGAGGCACTGTTTATCACGGCTCTTGAGATCAAAGACGACCTAAACCTGTCAATAATCAGATGCCGACAGCGCAGAAACGCTGAAGCGCAACACAAATTGTGCCCAAACACTGACAGCGCCACAATACTGAAGTGGAACACCACAACTAAATCAACCACAAGCGATCGGCATGCCCGTGCCGGCAACTATAGCACCGGGGAGCGGTTTAATGTGATGCGCATGTTGTTTGCCAATCGAATGCATGAAAGTTGCACCGACAGCGCTACAATGTTGAAGCAGAACACTGCAACTAAACTAACCACAAGCGATCGGCATGCCCTTGAGACTGTAGCACCAGCAAGCGATTTACAACGATGCGCATGCTTGCTAACTGAATGCATGGAAGTTGAAGAATTTTAGCTTCTGTTTCCTTTTTTTTCTTCCTTTAAAAAATCTGAGTGGCAACACAGGCAAAAAAAAAAAAAACTTACTACAGGGCTGTGCTACCCACCCAGATACGTGGGTTTCTCTGCGCTGATGACTGAATGGCGCACACTATGCCGTTTCTAATGCTTGTGGCATGCGCTCTGCTGTTCGACTTTCATTTGAGGCTGATAATACAGGGCTCTCATATAAATTCCGAACGCTGGACATGCAGCCGCTCCCCTGCAGAGCATGCCCACAGAAAAGTAGTACGATGGTCTGCGCATGCAGTCTCCCTAACAAGCAAACGGTGCTCCCTAGTGCAGGTAGATGATTTGCATTAAAAATGATAGGCCTACATCCCCTTCTGCATTTCGATAAAAGGGGCTGGGTGGTTGGTGTCTGTGACAAACTTGAGTGCGCGTACGTCACAGCCCTCTAGTGCTGCCCCCCTCCCTATCATGTCAATGTACGGGGCTGACCTAGAGTCTCCCCTTTCCTATTATGTCAATGTGTTGGCTGGCCTTGCACACGCTATAACCAAGTACCAATTTGCATTTCTGAAACGCGCCATCACCATTAAAGAATAAATACAGTGCCACAGCAAATATTGTCGTAAGTACCCATACTTTCTCGCCCATGTTCAGAAATGATTGGCATTCTCACACGACCATCCGATGGCATTTGGTGACGACACCAAAAAGCATTTCGATACTAGTGTGGAGTCCGGGATACGCAGCCAACGCACTGACTGACATAGCCAGCTGTTTGCAATAAATGCCTACTGCGATCTGCTCCTTAGCGAAAACGGACTTTTTTAAGATGCGATACGGTCGCAGGGAGCCGAACGTCTACTGGCAAGTTGCGTGCAGCGCTTCACCTACTTGGCATACACCGTTTCTAGAACTAGTTAAGTGGCCAAACTCCCCGCGTCAGACTACCTGTCACACGGCGCAAGGACAGCTTCCGGTTTAGTGGCGCTGGCGGCGCAACAAGCTTCCGCTAGCAGAGGAAAACGCGTAGTCATCGTGGCAAGATGCCATTCTGATTTGATTGATTGATTTGTGGGGTTTAACACCCCAAAACCACCATATGATTATCTGTGACGCCGTAGCAGAGGGCTCCGGAAATTTCGACCACCTGGGGTTCTTTAACGTGCACCCAAATAAGACTCCGTTCTGAAAGAGCTTTGCCAACAGTATTATCGGGATTTGTATTATATTATCGGGATTTGCTGTTGTGCTGCTGCAGAAACTTAATACTGAGTAATATTTAGCGGCGTAAGGAGGAGCAGGATTGAAAAAGGAAAGACAGGGAGGTTAGCCAGTTAGCAACGTAAGGTAAATACAGTATAACTATGGCTTTCTGAACTGCCCACGATAAACTAACCGTCACATATATATAGCATAACGAGTCTTTCCGTTAGTTGCTTGTTGATGAACGTTCGCAATTGATTTTTAGGTGCAAAAAAAATAATTACAATGTCTTGTAACTCTTGTGACTGTGTTTATCGTGCCTTAAAATAAATTACAACTATTTGGCGCAATTCCGTGGCTTTTGTCTGGTTCTGTAGTCAGCTTTTTTTTTTCATGTCAGTCCCATTCTTTAGCAACTTAGTCGAAAGGCTGCGCGTGCAGCCATTTTCTTAAGCAAGTCTTCCCTCAGCAACTTGTGGGGATGCTGACATCCCCCCTGTAAAGTTGTCTGCGCCGCGTGGCGCACGTGTCTCACCCCAAGGCTTTATTTCGGTGGTGACCACCGCCGGGCGATAGATGGTGTTGCGTTCGCTCTGAGTACCACTGTTGGTAGAATGGTAGCGCCGGCGGTGGCCCCTGGCGGAAGGCAGGCCTTGGTGGTGGGCGAGCGTTGAGAGAGTCTCTTCTGCGCGTGGCGGCTGCCGCGAACGGTTGTCCGTAGCGTGGGCCCCCGGTGTTCGGCACCGCGGGCTTCGCGCCGGGGTCCCACGTGGAAAGTCAGGCGGTGGCGACGCCGCCTTGGGTATGTGTTAGTGTGTGTTTATTATGTTATTGTGTGTTTAGTGTGTTACTGCGTTATGTTGTTTGTGTGGTAGCGTGTTAATTGAAATTGATGTAACATTCGGCGGACGATATCGTCTAAATTAGTTAATAAATGTATGTATGTTGTGGGCTTTGTACCGACCGTGTCCGTTCACTCCAAGAGCGTGGCGTGGCGATGCGCTCGTTCGCCTCGCGGAGACCCCACACTGGCGCCCAACGTGGGGCTCTTGGAGTATCGGACGACAGTTTTTGCGGTTCGGTACAGGGATTTTGTTAGAGCCGGAGTAGAGTAGGCCTAGGGGGGACTTCTTTGCTAGCGTCGGTGGTGTGCTTTGTTGAGAAGCGAGGAGATTGGTTTTGTAACGTGTTTCAATTGGTCGGCAGGTTGACTTTCTATTTATTTTTTTTTGCTCGCAAGTGTTGTTATTTTTTGTTGTTGTTAGTTTTCAAAAACGTTGTTGAATCAGGACGAGAGCCATGCGGTCCGCATCCTGGGGTGAGCAAGGCCTAGAGCACGTGGTTTGTAGGCCAGGCCCGAAGCGAGCGAGTACGGAAGCCTCGTGGGTGGTCCGATTTTCTGTGAATAGCTTCTATCTCTTTGGGCTCAGGGAGCCGGGCGTCGTTGCTGACTTGTATTGCGGCTCGACGCCGAGGCGTCGTGACACCGCCCGGGGCGGTGGACGCCGATCGCTCGGTAAGCTGCTGTGTGCGGCGAGCGATAGGGCCACCTCACAGAGTGGACGTCTCCTCGCGGCTGCCTCTTCTGCGCCTAGGCTGGGTGCTGGGTGGATGCCGGTTGTTGCCGAGCGACTCATTAGGCCTAAGGCTCTACACAGCCGCCTGTCGCACGTGGCACAACTAGGTGGATCGTGGCGTTGAGGTGTTGCGCTCTGCTTCTCTCACTTTTTTTTTATCTTGCGATGCAAGGGTTAGGAAAAGTGATTTTGTTTTATTTTGTGTCATGGTGCAAGGACATTATGGTCGTGCGATCTCATTTTTTTGTTAAAGCTTGTGTAGCTAATTTCTGATTTCGGGATATGGTTTCATTTAAGGTTGGGGGAATGTGGGGATGCTGACATCCCCCCTGTAAAGTTGTCTGCGCCGCGTGGCGCACGTGTCTCGCCCCAAGGCTTTATTTCGGTGGTGACCACCGCCGGGCGATAGATGGCGTTGCGTTCACTCTGAGTACCACTGTTGGTAGAATGGTAGCGCCGGCGGTGGCCCCTGGCGGAAGGGAGGCCTTGGTGGTGGGCGAGCGTTGAGCGAGTCTCTTCTGCGCGTGGCGGCTGCCGCGAACTGTTGTCCGTAGCGTGGGCCCCCGGTGTTCGGCACCGCGGGCTTCGCGCCGGGGTCCCACGTGGAAAGTCAGGCGTTGGCGACGCCGCCTTGGGTATGTGTTAGTGTGTGTTTATTATGTTATTGTGTGTTTAGTGTGTTACTGCGTTATGTTGTTTGTGTGGTAGCGTGTTAATTGAAATTGATGTAACATTCGGCGGACGATATCGTCGTCTAAATTAGTTAATAAATGTATGTATGTTGTGGGCTTTGTACCGACCGTGTCCACCGTGTCCGTTCACTCCAAGAGCGTGGCGTGGCGATGCGCTCGTTCGCCTCGCGGAGACCCCACAAACTTCTTGAGTTCCTTTAATGAAACCTGTTAACACAGCCGAAGCCAAAGCTTTGAGCAGGAACTGCACTTTGGGTTATTAGTGAGCACTTCGTAGTCATTACTCACGATGCTGCCTGCTGACGCACTAGGACAGCATGAACACACTTTCAACTTTTCTATGTCCTCCAGACGTTTGGCCAATTGGGTGATGGTACCTGCATAGCCGGTCAATTTGGCTAAGCGATGGTGACTGCTGCTTATGGTGACTAATGTCTTCTGCGACGACCATGCATTTCTCCTCAAATAGCGCTTTTTTTTTTTTGAAACACTAGAAACATCACATCTTGTCTTGCCATTCTCAACGACGTTCCGCCAGCATGCAGCAGGCAAACAGTTTTCTATGTCTTGAAGCGGACTGACGCCACGCGTTGACGGAATGTCGGAACTTATTTCACCGTCTTCGAGCTCAGTGATCAGAATTTTCCTATTCTTTTTCGCCAATAATATTCTGGAAACTACCCCACTTCTATTGGGGAGCTTTCGCTTCTTTGTGGCGAGTTTCAAAAGGTAAGCGGGCAAATTCGGGAATATTCGCAAAACGCATCCTTCGACGATGTCCCACTTTCCTCTGGCGATTTGTACCTTCTTACCATTGATGACGTGAGTGAAAGCCTTCAGGATGTCCTCCTCATGAAAGTGTACATCACGCACACGTGATGTGCTGGGCAGTTTCTTATCCGCACAAGGAATAGCGTGGCCCATGCCTTTCGCTATTCAGGTACACGTGGGGCACAAAAGAAATGTCGTGGTACATGTCACTCATTACTTGTAGCCATTCATACAGCCAGGAACGCAATGTGTGGGCATGATGAAAACACGCAACCCATACAAAGCAGAACAGGGCACGCTGAAGCACAAAACTGTTCACGCAGAAAGAAGCCTCCATGGATAGCAATGCACTGCAACATGCACAGCCGACGGAAGTTACGAGAGTGACACGAGCGAGCATGCAGTGAGTGAACGCGGATGCGACAGCAGCGCCACAATTGTCTCTGGCAGCGGCGGCACCGCGCCACATGGCTTAGTTTGGCAACTTACCTAGTTCTAGAAACGTTGGCTTACACACCGCGCCAAGCCGCTTTCGCTCACTCTGTTTCAGACCGTGCAGAGATGCGGTGAGAAGCCTGTAGTGTTAACGTGACGATGCGAGCTTTCTGCAAGGGAAGCTCTAGCAGTCCTGGCAGCGGACAAAGGCGCGTTTGAGCCGTCGCTTCATGAAAACGTGTGTTACGCTTGCAGTCTAGGTCCCTACGATCCACAATGCTCAACTACGCAAACAGCGAGGGGCTTTAAGGGGAGACGCTCCTCGAAAGCACTTTTTTTTTTGTTATTCAACTTAGAGCTTCAGAAATTGGACCACTGATGCAGTTTTTCCTCCTGATTCCAAATCTGTAATCAGTTTTTACATAAGTGCAATAGTTTGGGAGTTGTGTTTCAAGTAATGGTGAAACTTGATAAGTTTTCCGGGAACTTTCGCGCATACTAAATGTTCATGCAGAGAGTTGTTCAATGGCTCCTTTTGCTCCCTATTAGCCATAGAGTGCCGATATCTAGCTAGAAATTGTGCTCCAACTTTGAAACTATGAAAAAAACATCTGTGTAGCAAAGTACCCTTTTTTTCCACTCGACCACCATTAAATTTATTAATAGATATTTACAGCTGATAGGTTGTGCTGATTCAAGTAGATATCGGCACCCTACGCACTCTCCTCAATGTGTGTGCCAAATTTCGTCGTCGTATGACCATTCTAAGTGCCCGAAACACTTCCCGCAAAAAATGCAAATTGGCCAAAATTGCGAAATGAGAAAAACGCGTTTGAAAGTTTGAAAGTCTGTATTTACAAAAATGAAAAACGCAGTAGCACGAAACTTGTGCTGAACACATACACACATGTCCAGAGGGAATATCAGTTGTCTAAAACTCTCCAGCACCGTAGGTTTTCCCTTCCCGGCTGGTGCGGCAGGACTCTTCCACCCGGGCCCTCTTGGCTGCACTGCGACGGTGTGCCCTCGCCTCAGCGGTCTGACGCACATTCATCTTGTGCATGCGCATGCTGTCTCGGCGGTCGCTGAGGGTAACCAGGGCCTCCGAAGGAAGCACCCCAAGCTCTTCCAGCACCTTTTCAAAGCTCGCGTGGCCCCTGTTGAACCACAGGACTGCAATGGCTGTGGCTGTTTCCACAGCAGTCCGGGAAGCAAACCGGGTCTTTGGACACAGCAGCCATATTTTGCTGTTCAGGGACTCGGCCGCGTTCTGTGTCTTGCCGTGGAGGCACCGGGCAAGCAGCTTCGCATCTGTGAGACGCTTGTAGATTGGGAGGACTGCCAAACCCTGGGCCTTGGTCAGGAGGGGGGTGTGGCACGGTGCAGGCTGGCCCTGCGCCTCAGCACGTCGGTGCTTGCACCACGAGTCTGGGCCTGCAGGACAGAACTTGTGACTTCCAGCACCGTCTGTTGAGCACGAGTGCAAACATGAGGCCCATATGGCAGTGTACATCTTGTGGACATTTCCCCGATTGTTCACAATGGCCACCTGAAAGTAAGTTTGAAGCTTCTGGATGGTGGTCTCCTTCAGCTTCTCCCCTCGTGGAAGTGGCGTTGGCAGCTTCCGCAGGCCGGTGCCCAGACGTTTCGCCACGTGGTTGGTGCACTCCTCTTTTTCAATTGGAGTGTCAGGGTACACGTTGGCATCACAGGACCCCGTTGTAGGCCTTGCTGTCTCCATCGCTTAGGTAGATGGTGAACCGCAGGGGTGTCTCATAGTCCACAGTCCTCTGCCAAATGCGCACTGCAGCTTCGGCCTCCATGGCATGCGAAGAACAGTCGCAATTCTTCTCACAAACGGGATGATGAAACGCCTGCCATGTTTCTTCATCGCCTCCCATGTCGTTATGCAAACTGCACGCCAGGCAGAAGTTGGAAAGCACTTCATAGTCCAGGCACAAACCAGTGTCCAAGGACACTACAGTTCCCACACCATTGTGGCTTTTGTGGCCTCTTTTTTTGCCATGTGCCGTCAAACATGACTGGCACGTCACTGTTACCAGCCACCTCTTTGGTGACGCTGCGTGCCCTTTGCATGTTTTCACAGACAGCCTTCACTGCCGCACTGTGAATCTTTTTGCCTATAGCATGGAAGGTCTTATGGTGCATAGGGTTTGGCAATCCAACTACTGCACAAAATCGTGAAAGTTGCTCATGCCCGATACCGACGGCACGCGCTGCAAGCACCACTTTCAGGTTCACGGCAAAGGCGTCACGCGAACTCCCGCTGTCGTAGCTTCTGCTTGCACCGCGGCCGCCATCTGACGCGACCCGCTTCGACGAGTACGCGGACGAAAGGATGCTCTCCGAGCACTCCGCATTCTCGCAGTGTAGCTCCAGAAACGCCGAAAGGCCTTTCCGCTTTTTATTCGGTGCCCGAACTGCGAGTTTACTCTCGTGACAAACGGGGCATGCCGCGCCTGCGACGACGGCCGTCAATGCACCCAACTCGCACAGCACTACGCTTTCGGCACGATCGGCATTCGGCCTGACGTCGTTTTCGAATAACGCGATCTTTTTCTGCGATGCACTCACAAAATTCACTGCAGCGTTGATCTCGTCGTCGCAGTTGCCATGGTCGACGTTGCCGTGGTCGATGTTAGGCCTACCGGCCGCTGGCCCGTCGCGGACATTTTCGTTGGCGGTGGCTTTCTTGTACGTCCTCCGCCGCTTCCCTCTGAAACTTGTTCTTACTTCTGTATTTCCGATGGTCGGCAACGGCCTTTTTCGGGCTTGCCATCGCACGAAAACAGCGAAAAATAACTCCGGAAAACAGTGAAGCGAACTACGGCAAGAAAACACGGGTGCTGTCAGCCAATGGCGGCCCTGCGTTAGTGGCGCGCGGTTTGAAACGGCGGGAAAAGACTGTTTTTGTTGCTTTTTTTTAGATTTTTCGTGAACGTACGAGACTTCAAGAACCGGGATCGTGGAGAGTAAGGACAACTCTACACGAGCCAGCGGCCGCAATATGGCGGACAGCTCTCTTCGCGGCCCCGCGAGCACGCGAACAGCAGCCCGTTTTGTGTAAATTTCGTGATGCCGCGCGTCACTGCCGCTCACTCAGACGCGTTTTTCACTGACTTCTGATGCTTATTTCGCTGTGATATTTTCAGATGTCAAAATATAATGTATAAAGATGATAAAGCACAAAAAACAGAAAAGGTGAAATTTGGAAAAAAACGCGACTTTTCGACCCGCGTCTCCCCTTAATTTCTGCCAAAGCGGTGCACGCTCCACACAGTCTCGCCCAACAACAGAGGCGGCAGTCATCAGTGTTAGCGCTCTCAGGTATTATGCAGCTATTAAAGCCTGCAGTAAGCTCAAAGCGGCGATACGCCACACATGAAGGCTTTTTGTTGGCGATATGTCATACTGGCAAACTTTTCGGTAGACTACACCATCTATTTCGTGCTTTGCCAATGGTTACCAAAAAAGGCACCATTGCAATCGTGCAAATGTCAGAAGAATTGATCAGCTGATTCAGTTCTCTAGCAGCAGCGCAAGTACAATATGGCGACCATGACGTAATATCCACTTACGATGCATGCTGTCAACATTACTTTCAGTTCCAAAACCACCTTGTGCCACAGCAATGGCTAAAAGTAACAAAAAAACACAATTTTGAAGCAGTATGGCCCAGTAATTTCCAGTTTACACAGGTTTTTTCACCACTGCTACTATGTTGCTATTCATTTTGCATTTAGCTTAGACAAACCGTCATTGACCAGTGTTGTATAGAAAGTCTCAGCAAAAGAAAATGAATGTGTGTGGCAACAAATGACATGCGATTGAAATGTACAAATACTCGTTATCAAGCACCCAGATTCTGTAAATGATTAGAGCACAAATTATACCCGAACCATGGCATGTGGTGTGCAAATAAAATACTTGGGAGCTGTATAGAGCTAATTAGAGTACGCCACAAAATCAGCTTATGTGAATGAAATTCGCTTTGACAAAATGAGTGTTCATCCGTAGACTATAGAAGACCATGGCAGTAATTACTGGAACAAATACAGTGCCAAGGCCGTTAACACTGTTCTATCGTTTCGCAACACGTTGCAATTACTGGTCATTTTTGATAGCAACAAGATTTCTACATTTTCAACATGCTGCCATATTTCATTTTGTAAAATGTTTCATTGGCGGCATCGCCGGCACAGTAAGGAGAATAGTGATGTAATGGTACATATTTTCGTCAAGGTTTCCCCCAAGGTGGTCGGCGGCGGTTTTGCCTTCCACCTCTTAAGCCGGCCGTCCACTGCCGCCCACCCTCTCAGTGTTCTAGCTTGCTGTGCTCGGGATAAACTGGAAGCTACGAGCATGTGACGCAGGCTTTCGCAAGCCGCGAATGGCAAACACAGGCCGGGAAGGAGACATTTTAATGAACAAACTCATTAGCGGCTGGAGAGAAGTAACAGTCAAAGAACTCACTCATCGCAAATAACAGAAAAGAGTGCACGGTGATGGTCATGATACCGTTGATTGATATGTGGGTTTAACGTCCCAAAACCACTATATGATTATGAGAGGACGCCGTAGTGGAGGGCTCCGGAAATTTCAACCACCTGGGGTTCTTTAACGTGCACCCACATTTGAGCACACGGGCCTACAACATTTCCGCCTCCATCGGAAATGCAGCCGCCGCAGCCAGGATTTGAACCCGCGACCTGCGGGTGAGCAGCAGAGTACCTTAGCCACTAGACCACTACGGCGGGGCTATTCATGATACCGTGAAGAGGGACAATCTCCTTCCCTTTCCTGCCTAGGCCTTAGCTCGCTTGGCATTGGCTTGGCTGCATAGCCACAGGAAAAACAGCAATCGGCGTGCCAATACTCATCATACTGCTCGGGTAAGCTCTTCTCTCGTTGCTTAAGGCCTCGTAACGTCACTGATTTCTTCATCAACTTTATTTTGTTTTTTCAAGAAGCTGCATTTTTTTTATTTGTGCAACATTACCACTAGTACAGCACCTAGATGTTCGTGGGTATGTACATTTTTAAAGCATTCGTGTTGTGGTCCCACTGAACGTCCCAACTTGACTTCCCACCCCGTAATCCAATCCAATCTAAGCATACGAAGTGGCAGATGTCTCTGTGTTTTCCGAGTGCGCCAACAAAAACCTGAAGAAGCCTAATAAAATTCAGTCGTTCAGTCTGTTCAATTAATAGTAATTCATTCAGTGTGCGGGAAATGGCTGCGAAAAAAAGACAGCCTAGTAGTAGCGAAGAAGTGCCTAGTAGTGATCCGCAACAGCGAACTACCCGTGGTAATTGAGGTTAGCTCGCCGCCTTTGCGCAGGCTTTGCCGCCTATTTTCTGGCGTTCTCATGTCCTGACATGACTCTCCTTTCTTCCGCGGTCTGCCGCGCTGGGAGGCGAGAGTGACATTTAACTTTTCTACCCCTGTAGTGGATGTCGACTGTGGCGCCGCACGCAAAGTCGCTTGGGCAGTTTTCCGCGCGCGCTTCGGGAGTAAGTCGGATCTTTCCAGGGTGACTTAGGGTGAGCACACGTTTCTTTTCTGTCCATAAACTCCTATTGTTTCGGGCTCGTCGGACGCCTTACGCCCGCGGCGAATGCTCACCTTCGGTTACCCCTTTCCAAACACTAGGCCGAGGAGCAGTGCAGTGTCCTAGTGCTAGAACACGACTTAGTATGACCTCGCACCTGCTAGTGCGAGGTCATACTAAGCCGACCCGTACCTCTCGAAAGCCAATGCAAGCGGACTTTCGCCCACGCTTGAGCGACCGGGCCCTTTCGTCCTGGCGTCACCGTGAATCACTTTTGCCCACAAAGACATGCTCACGGCCCCCTGTGTAGTACTTCTCGCCCATGGCATGGATAAGCCCACTTGCTTTCCCACCGCCCCTTTTGCAACAGGCTCTGTAATGCGGTTTTGGTGTTGCCACAGGCATGCACAGGCAATTAAGTGTTGTGACCTTGAGCAGTATCGTGTTCGCATGCCCTGTGGCTCACTAAGACCAAACCCACGCTAGTGGCTGTAATCCTTCGGGATACGTGTACACTACACTACGCAACCGGAGTTACAGTCAAGCCCACATATAATGGCCCCACTTAAAACGAACTTTCGCTTAAAATAAACAATATCTGCATGACCATGAAAATATACATTTGTTCAATGGTACCATATCCCACTTACAATGAACGTTTCCGAGTTACGCAGATCAGTTACAGCGAACGGGGTCAGCGCTCTGCCGATTTCCCGGGAAACCACTTTCGACCACCGATCAAGCATCGCGAGGTGCCCATACATTCTTATTGTTAAACGGAGACCCTGCCTACACGCCCCTCCTGTTGCCGCTGTCCCCGACTGCTTTTTGTTACGCACCCCTCCGTCCTTTGCCCCCCCCCCCCTCCCGCTACTCTGAGCACCCCGCATCGCAAGACGAGGCCCGTGTTTTTACACTGCCACCGATCTTTCGAAGACCGGTCAACCATTTCCCCCGTTTTTGATCGCTGCTACTGTTGTTGGCGTCGCCGGCCTGGAGTGACCAGACCATTTGCCAACTTGCCGGCCACCGACTGCATTTGATCGTCTGCCTCTAGTGCACACGCGTACGCTACCTTACCGACTCCGATAATTTGCGATTAGTTTCGTGTTTAGGACCTGTGCTTGCTCACTTCGGCTCTTTTACGACAACAGCAAAGGTGAGGTGTTTTGCAATACAACAGGCCTTTAGAGAGGTTCGTATGGAATGAACCATGCAAATGAATACAGCTTAACAGTGTTTGTAAACATGATACGTGCCAGCTTCCCCGTGACGCCATGATGTTTTAGGCAAATAGCAAGCTTGTGTCGCCACTTGAAAAAGTGCAGTGCCCAGTCTCCCGCAACTTTACCAGGCAAGCATGCATTTGCATCAATGCATTACTTGTGCCGACCGGACACAACACACTTCGAGCTGCTTCTCGGTCTGATGTCTCTGCTTGGCCTTCATGTGAAAGCTTAAATAACGCCTGTAAGAATGCAACGTACAATAGCCATAGATCAATTCAGCTGCCTGTCGGAAGTTATTGAAAATGAATTCTATGCGAACGTCGTCAGAGTGAGCACTATGCTCTTATGCTCAAAAACGATACCGACTGTGCAACTGTGGAGCAGCTGGTCATCCACTGCTAGTACATTTTTGGTGGGGAATTAAAAATTAAATTCTTGACCATGATTGATGTACTTGGCAACCACGAACTACACCCAGGTGATGAAGGAGCAATCAATACCCCTCAATGCCACCAACTTGTGCTGTTGATTTTATTACAGTCGAACCCCGCTACAATGAACGCCGCTTCAACAAAATTCCCCCGCTACAACGAAAAATTCATGGTTTCCCATCAGCAGTCCATAGGAGTCAAATGCACAAATATTGTCGCCACAACGAACACTTTTTCTTTTGCCGTCCCACTTCAACGAAGTTTCACGATGAGATTTCAGGCTCAGATATTTATTGCTATACAGGAAACCCAATCAACATTTTGATGCATTTTCGGAACCCGAAAATACGTCGACGTCTAAAACACGCGCTGGCATCATTCCGCAGATGCACCCAGCAGCTGCGCGAAGGAAACCATCAACTAAGCAACTGAGCATCAGCTTCGGATCATCTGCGGCTATACAGTAAACCCAACCTAATATTTCGATGCATTTTCAGAGCCTGAAAATACGTCGACGAAGTCTAAAACACGCGTTGGCACCACCAGAAATTACCGCTGTTCAGCAAGCATGGACGCTGCCATAACTCGATAGCTATGGCAAATTGCACCGACAAAAGGGCTTCCACTGTACTAAGATGGGCCTACTCTTTAGTATCATTTGCGGAATAGGAAATGAAGCCACACCAGTTAGGACATGAAAAAAAAAGGGGGGGGGGGAAGCTGTGAAGTTACTGACTGACAAGCAAAAAGCTCTAACAGCTCCCCAGAACTTTCAGGCTGTAGGGGTTCACTGTGTGGCACACAAGCTCAACCTAGCAGTATGGCAGCCTAAAGAATGTTTGCAGCAACTGATTGATATGTGGGGTTTAACGTCCCAAAACCACTATATGATTATGAGAGACGCCGTAGTGGAGGGCTCCGGAAATTTAGACCACCTGGGGTTCTTTAACGTGCACTCAAATCTGAGCACACGGGCCTACAACATTTCCGCCTCCATCGGAAATGCAGCCGCCGCAGCCGGGATTCGAACCCGCGCCCTGCGGGTCAGAAGCCGAGTACCTTAGCCACTAGACCACCGCGGCGGGGCTGTTTGCAGCAACTGTAGAACTTCTTTGCATCCAGCTCAGTTCGAACAGCTGGGCTGAGTGCTATGCAGAACATTTTGGAGTCTGAGCAATGTGAAGGTAAACTCATGTCATCTGCCACACGGTGGCCGAGTGTTGGTGTGTCATGCACAGCTGTCCACAATATCTCGGTTATTATCATCAGCCTCTTTAGGGAGGCAGAAAAACAGTGACATCAAGGCAGCAGGACTTCTCAAGTTCAGTACAAATGGAAAGTTTTTTTGGGACCCTACTGATGATGATGTGCGATGTGAATGATGTGCGAGATTCTAGCAATCAACAGGCTTTCCAGAACTCTCCAGACATCTCTGCATGCAGACCTAATACAAGGACTTATCAAAACATGCATAAAAACCTTAAAAACTCAATGAAACATCCAGACAAGTTAAGGATTTTCGTGTCTGCCACGACATACAATCACACAGGAACCTGCGACTCCATAGCACGAAAAGAGAATTTGTCAAGAAGCTCCTGGAAAATATCCAGGACAGGTTTCAGGACCACCCTATATTGGCCAGCTATTCTACTGTTTGCCCGCAGCAGCTGCAAAGAAATTGTTGGTGGCAATGGAATTGAAATTATCAATGCACTGAAGAGGCTGTGCCCAACTCTTGGTAAGCAATATACAGAGTAGATGCTTACAGAGTGGATTGCTTTTGTCAACTTGATGCTTGAATGTGAACATTTACAAAAGCTGACAGCTACAGACTTTTTGCTTTTTGTGGCACATGATGTGAAAGCTGTTTCCTGTCACGGCTTATTTAGCAGGTTCCTACTTTGTACTCCCCCCACACACTATAGACTGGATGCAACTTCAGCTCTGAAGCTAATTAAGACAACTAATAGACCACCTGAAAGAACTCAAGCTAATTAAGACACAACTAATAGACCACCTGAAAGAAGAGTCACGGGACTGCCTTATTCGTATTGCATGCAAAGGACCCAACGTTGACACCTACCCATACGACAAGTTTGCTGAAACGTGGGCGAAGAGTAAGAATCAGAGGCTGAAGGTGTAGCGTGTCTGGGAAGAAGTGGAAATAAAAGTGCCTTCTTGTGTTTCGTAGTTGCACTTGAACCTCAGCTTGTTCCATTGTCATTGAGTTCACAATAATATGACCCCCCCCCCCCCCCTCTGTCCCGCTGCGTTGGTCCAGTGGCTAAGGTGCTCCGGCTGCTGACTCGCAGGATTAATTCCCAGCTGTGGCGGCTGCATTTCCGATGGAGGCTGAAATGTAGGCCCGTGTGCTCAGATTTGGGTGCACGTTAAAGAACCCCAGAAAGTCGAAATTTCCGTAAGCCCTCCACTACGGCGTCTCTCATAAGATATGGTGGTTTCGGGACGTTGAACTCCACATATCAATCAATATGACCCCTCCTGATTGAAGTGCATTTTGTGTTTTCATTATTCCATTAATGCACATATGACACGCCCCCCGTTTCCCGTCAACTTCTCAAAATTTTCTGGGGAGAACACTGGCCCTTGTATAACCAAGGTAGGAGAAACACTGATTGGGATATAAGGCAAATACCCATAGTTCAGAAAACAGACTAACGTTGTAGCCATGCCGGCTTACTGTCATGTAGTCTCCCAGAATAGCACTTGGATGCAGATAATTGCAATAACACACTGCACGGTAACGGCTAGTCTTCATATTCATGAACTGCTGTGCGCGGCACGTTACAAGCCTCTATCCACCCTCGTCATTTCGCCTAAGAGCACCCGATTGATAGGTGGGGTTTAACGACCCAAAACCACCATATGATTATGAGACGCCTTAGCGGAGGAAAATTTCGACCACCTGGGGTTCTATAAAGTGCACCCAAATCTGAGCACACAACCCTTCAGCATTTCCGTCTCCATCGGCTTAAGAGCACCTAGCACTACCCTTTTGGGGCAAGACAATGCCAATCTAGATGAATCAGGGAGATGAATCAGGGAGATAAACTTGCTCTCTAGCCAGACTGCACATATGCAGACCCTGCTTGAATATCTGCCGGTGCGCTCCACCAGCAAGCCGCTGCTTGTTTGCGTTCAGAATTATTCTGCAAGCGTCTGTACAGATGATCACTATAACCCAGTACACACACCTTCAAAAGTCGCAGCATTTTGCCCTCGAAGGCAGATGATCACAAGCCTCCACTAATGAGTACATATATATGACCGACTAATGCCTCACAACTTGGACTCTGCTATGATGAACAGTGCCAACATGTCAGCAGTACTTGCAAAGGCAATCAGTTGCTGCACTTCTATTGCTGTGCCTCTCCTGTCCTTTTAAACTGTACCACACTATATACGAACTGGTAAACCAAGCAGGTAATCTGGCCAGACTACAGACTACCTACTTTAGTCACCAAATTTGTCGTAACACGAAGAGCACTCCACCACAAATACCACCGAAAGTGGGCCGCACAGTGGTAAAATTACTCAGCTTCTTTTAACTGCGTTAAGATACTCGCAATCATATAATACTGATGGCGAGCCGTGTTTCATGCGGCCCCAAGGGTTAGTCGTGCGCCTTTTGACTGCAACATTTAAAAATATTTATCGAACTCATATAGTGTGAAAGCACCATGCATTTGCCTTTCTTATTAAGAACGCTGGTGGTGTGAAGCAAGATAACCTCGTGTAAGAAGGTATGCTTTTACCACCCCCAGTGGTGAACACGAAATTCAGCACGTGGGGGCAGTTGAGATGAAAGAAGTAGTGAACACAATTACCTGAACTTCGTCGTCCTTCCTGATGGGCATGCTGCGGACATTGTACTTTTGCCGAAGATCCTTCGACAGCGGGGGAGCTCATTATCTTTCGCCCGAATGTGTGATGGGGCATTGAAGTGCCTTTTCCTGTTCTTCCTCCGCGAAGAGGACACCAAGCGGTTGAGCTTAGCCATGTGGTCTTTTTAAGGCCTAAATAAAAGATGAAATAAGCGAATGTGACACACGCTGCAACACACAACTGAACAGCAATGGCTATCAAAAGTGGAGACGTGCTCGTGTAATTTCATTCTTCACAAAATGAACGGCATTACAGAAAAATATACAGAAGGCGAAACGCGTGCAACTAGAGGACACCAAATAATTGTTAGGAAGCGCAACACGAGAAAATAATTGCAACAAAGAACAAGAATGTCAAAACGCTGCAATGGCAACACACCGTATGATGGTGCCTGCTTGAAAATGTCTAAAAATCTTCGCACTGCTAGAAACCTAAAAATGAGCACGTCAATGGCTAAATAGAACTCTATTACGCGCAAACGGTGGTAAAGCTGCTCAATATTTGCGACAAAATACTGCGATTCAAAACGATTTTCGCAGCGAAAACATCTGCTACTCACTTCGGCTGTGCAGCAACCGGAAAGAAGGGATGCCGGTGAACCCTCGTTCCAGAACCTTGTCACAAAATGCGTGCCTAAAACTTCTTCACAACAGCAATTTGTATAATATAAAACACAAATAAATACAAATTTTTGATACAGTCAAAGTAATATTAAAGTTTATTACATTGTTCTAATAAATGTGTCATTACGTAGCAAGTACTGGATACCAGGGTATCAGTTCACTTCCGCTTTCCGCTCCAAGGTAGCTCGTCGATTTGGTCAGGGAAACTTTTATACTTGTGAGTACGCTGCTATGGGAAATAGGCAGTTTAGTTTTGCGATAAAGTGCACGTTATGCTCGTGAAAGGCCAGGCCAGGTTGCTCGTTGTTTAATCTCCTTATTGAATAGGTATGCAATCTGGTGGCAGTCTAATTTGCGGTGATGACATACCGAATCGGACCTACCCAGCGCTGTCTTCATGCCAATTGGTGTTCCTTGTTTTGCAGATTAACAGAAGATCCGGGAAAAACGTCAGTATGGTCAAGTTATTTCACGTATCCGTACTGTATAAGCACCCAACGAAGGCGTCATTTAAAATGCGCGAGCGAAGTTTCGTCGTTCAGCTTCTTCCAGCGATCGAGGTGCGTGGAACCGGCTGCGTCCATGTGTCAAAAATTTGTCACATACGTGTCGTCGAGTTACGAAGGCCTAAGTGAATCATTTGCATCTGCATCCACTGCGCCTAGCTACATGCAAGTATTTTTCTTTTCGCAGTGTCGTTGAATTTCTCAAGTTTTCCAGCCAAATCATAGTGTCTCGAAGCTGCGTGGCGACGCGGTCATCTGTACGAGAGAGAGGTAGGCGTGACGCTGCATGTGCCAACGGTTGTTTTATCGGCATTCCGTCTCTCACGCAGAATACATGTGCCACGTCTACGTTCGCAGCGACTCCTTAGCCGGCGTTGTCGTTTCTGACCACGAATACCCGAGCCGAGTGGCACACACGTTACTCAACAAGGTAAGTAATGTTTCTGAGCACATCAGCTTTGTGGAATCGCTTGTTTACACATAGCTTGTGGCGTCGTTTTCTCATAGCGTCGCGTGTAATAAAACTTGTGTACCTACGTCTTCTTGCACCTCGCCGTTCTGTACTTTTTTTTTTCCCCTCCCTAGGTACTGGACGACTTTGCCTCAAAAGTTCCGGCACATACGTGGTCTTCTCTATCTGAAAGGTAATGTGGTGCGTAGCGGACTTTGTCATCTTTCATACTCTCCTCCTCTACTCTCTAGCACATGCCAGTACCAGGGCTTGGAGGCCTATCTGGCAAAGTACCAGGTAATTTGCTGAGTATCTTTTCTGGTGTACACTTTATTAGTGTACTTGCCATGCACCGCTGCTCCTTTCTTTTATTTTTACCAAGGTCCCCCACAGAAGCTGATGCAATGACCAAAATCCAAAGCTGACCTGGACGAAACCAAGATCATCTTGGTGAGTCTGGTTCTGTGGCTATTTGACAGCATTACATGACCCACTTCGTTTCATGCAGCACAATACTATCGAAGCTGTCTTGGAGCGTGGTGAAAAACTGGACGACCTTGTGGCAAAATCTGAAGACCTTAGCATGCAGTCAAAAACATTTTACAAGACTGTAAGTGCTATTCTGGCTTACTTTCAGATAACTGGCTTAACAAATTATCGAAGCAACCCTTGCGTGAAGTATTAGCACTTTTAACCTGGGATTTCGTGTCTCACTGGTGTTCACAATTGCAGCTTTTTTTCCCCTTTTATTACTTGCTTCTCAAATCCCCAACCAGAGTTTATTTTTTTTGCAATAGAAGTACATTTATATATACTTCATTGTAAATCTTGTATTTATATTTATGATGGTACACAAAACACTTCGATTACGGTGGCTGTTTGAATGCATCTTTTAACACTGTGCATAACTCTTTTAAACTTTTGCTACTGCTTAGAGCTGCATCTCGAATTCTTCAGCATGCTACCTTGTTGGGCTTCAATACAATGCTTTGTTTGGATAATAAAATGAGTTTCCAAAGCCTGTAGAATGCAATTTTGTGCCCTCCAATTGTTAAGTAGGCTATCTCAGACTCTTGCATGCTCGCTTCTATCAGTTATAAAAAAAAACACTGACAGGTAATTGTCAATCTTCTTGTACACATGCCAGTATTATAAGGTATTGAGAATCTATAGAATACTAAACTCCCCTAGCGTGTTGCTGGCTGCATTCAGTGCTGACAGAGCCAAGCTGTTTAAATGCAAAATTCTTGGTACATAGAGGCTTCCACTCAACTGAAGTATTAACACACTGGTAAATTAGCATTCTGCAAAAGTATGCTTTTCATGTTGTCACTTCAGATGTCCAGAGCTGAATTAGTGATACACTGTGATAAATATTAATTTATAGTGGCTTTACAATAGTCTGTGGGGTACTTACATGCCCACAATAGTGCAATACATGTGCCTGTTGCAACTAACTGCTGCAAGAGATGTAACCTTTTGTACTGAATTTCTATTGCATTATATCCTACCTGCACATTAAGATATCGAATATCATTGGCGATCCCTTTGTGATCTAACAGTCAAGCTTTCTAGTGAACTAGCCTGCCAAGTGCAACGCATTGGGTTTCACACATTGGGTGCTTTGCCTGGAACTAGGTTTCAGAGCATAATCGCTCCTTAAAATGACTAGGCTACATTGTGAATTTTACAATCATCATCATCATCAGCCTGACTACGTCCACTGCAGGACAAAGGCCTCTCCCATGTTCCGCCAGTTAACCCACATCCTGTGCTTGCTGCTGCCAATTTATACCCGCAAACTTCTTAATCTCATCTGCCCACCTAACCTTCTGTCTCCCCCTAACCCGCTTCCCTTCTCTGGGAATCCGTTAGTTACCTTAATGACCAGCGGTTATCCTGTCTACGCGCTACATGCCCGGCCCACATCCATTTCCTCTTCTTTATTTCAACTATGATATCCTTACCCCCGTTTGTCCCTAATCCACTCTGCTCTCTTCTTGTCTCTTAAGGTTACACCTACCATTTTTCTTTCCATTGCTTGCTGCGTCGTCCTCAATTTAAGCTGAACCCTCTTTGTAGTCTCCAGGTTTCTGCTCCGTAGCTAAGTACTGGCAAGATACAGCTGTTATATACCTTCCTCTTGAGGGATAGTGGCAATCTACTTGTCATAATTTGAGAGTGCTTGCCGAATGTGCTCCACCCCATTCTTATTCTTCTAGTTACTTCAATCTCGTGGTTCGGCTCTGCGGTTATTACCTGCCCTAAGTAGACAGTCTTTTACAACTTCAAGTGCACTATTACCTATCTCGAAGCGCTGCTCCTTTCCGAGGTTGTTGTACATTACTTTCGTTTTCTGCAGATTAATTTTAAGACCCACCTTTCTGCTCTCCTGTTCAACTCCGTAATCATGAGTTGCAATTCGTCCCCCGAGTTACTCAGCAATGCAATGTCATCGGCGAAGCGCAGGTTACTAAGGTATTCTCCATTAACTCTTATCCCTAACTGTTCCTATTCTAGGCTTCTGAAAACCTCCTAAGCACGCGTAAATAGCATTGGGGAGACAGTGTCCCCCTGCCTTACACCCTTCTTGATTGGTATTCTGTTGCTTTCTTTTATGAAGCACTATGGTAGCAGAATTT
>WOVY01004935.1:0-105914 GCA_013436015.1 Rhipicephalus annulatus
TTTTTTCTTTAATCCTCCTTGGGCGCTACTTAGTTTATTTTTCAGGCTTTACGGTGATGGATGGCTGGATGGAAATGGCTGTACCCTTTAGATCGGGCGGTGGCTAGCGCCACCAAGCCGTAATACTTAATGAACCAAAAACTATATTTTTTTTCCTTAAAAAGTGAGTTGAGATTCGTACTTTGCAGTGAAGAGTTTAATTTTCACTCGTGCCTTGACTTTAGCCACCAATCAGATAACCTCCTTCTAGTTAAGTCTACCCGCTTAAAGTCTATTTTGCCCTCCCGGTCCCTAAACCCCAGTGCTTTGAAAAACTCTGCGCCATCATCCTGAACTATAGGGTGAAGCCCTTTACAGAACATTATCAAGTGTTCGGCAGTTTCTTCTTCCTCTCCACACGCACTGCATACTGTGTCTACCCCTTCGTATTTGGCCCGATATGTCTTGGTTCGCAGTACTGGCGTCCTGACCTCAAACAGTAGACAACTACCTCGAGTATTATCATAGATCCTTTCTTTGGCAATTGTCCCTGCTTAAAAGTTCGATAGATCTCTAGTGCGGACTTCTTAATCATGCCCATTCCTCCGTATGTCAGTCTCCGTTTCCCTTCACTGTTCTTCTTAACCGATAGTTGTTTTGGTTTGCCCACCTGCTGTTTTGATAAGTATTTACCAGTCACTTCCTGGTTCGCTTCCTCCATTTTGTATTGACGTTCTTCATGTACAAGTAAGCTGAAAAACCTGCCTAGCCCAACGCTCCTCCCCCCCTTCTTTCAATTTCAATCGCTTCTCAAATTTTATCTTGCTGCTAGCTTCCCTGCCCTCAAATGATGTCCATCCCATATCGCCTTGCACTCCCTGATATGGTGTATTCCCGTGAGCTCCTAAACAAGCCTACCTATTCCACGTTGCTTAATTTTAAATCTTGCTTGAGCATCTGATCTCATGCACAAGACCGCATTGCCGAACGTCAGCCCGGAACCATGACACCTTTCCATATTCCTCTCACAACATCATACCTATTGTAATTCCACAGTGCCCTATTTTTCATGACTGCTGCATTCCTGTTACCTTTAGTCGTCTCGTGACGTATATTTCGTGTTCCCTCAGATACTCGGTCCCATTGCTTATCCATACGCCCAGATATTTGTATTTGTCTATTATCTCTAGCGTGACCTCCTGTATTCCTAAGCTCACTACCTTCGTTGTCATTGAAAATCGTGACTGCCTGATTTTACCTTACTAAATCTAAAATCTAACCTATCTCCCTCATTACCGCAGATGTCCATCAATCTCTGCAAATCTTCCTTGTTGTTGGCCATTAGCACTATATCATCTGCGTTACTTAATGCTGGTAGTGCCTGATCAATAAGTTTTCCTTGTTTGACTAAAGAGAGGTTGAAGCCCAGTCCACTTCCCACTAATTTTGCCTCTAATCCTTGTAGGTACATCATGAATAATAAGGGTGACAGGGGGCACCCCTGCCTAAGCCCCCGTTTTACCCTCTGCAGGCTTGGATACCTATTTTTCCCACTTATAACTACCTTGTTACCGTAATAAATACCCCTTAAAAGATTAGTGACTACATGTTCCACGCCTAGTGTGTTCAGTATTCCCCACAATTCCTCTTGAACCACGCTATCGTACACTTCCCTTGATATCCAAAAATGCTAGCCACAGGGGCCTGTGTTCCTTTTCTGCTATTTCGATGCACTGCGTCAGTGAGAACAGATTGTCTTCCAACCTCCTGTGTTTCCGAAAGCCATTCTGCAGTTCCCCCCGCACCCCCTCACCCTGTATCCACACGCCTTGCAGTCTTTCCTTTATAATCTGCATCGCCAGCCTGTAGACCACTGACGTCACTGTTATAGGACGGTAGTTGTTTATGTCAGCTTCGTCCCCATTTCCTTTATAGATCATGCTCATCCTGCTAAGTTTCCATCCATCGGGAACTTCACCATCGATTATTATTGTGCTCACTGCCTCTCTCAAAGCCTGCTTAGACTTCGGACCTAATGTCTTTATCAGCCTAATTGGAATACCATCTGGGCCTGTTGATGCACTACTAGGAACCCTTTTCTCACCCCTTTCCCACTCTTGTTGTGAAAATGGAGCCATTGCACCACTTGATTCGTCCTTGTCTATTGTGGTGCATAAAGTACTTGTTTGTTGAAATTTTTCTGTCACCCTTGTTCTTATATATTCAATAGCTTCGTCCCCTTCTAGCCTAGCACCTTGGGCTGTATTTATAAAACTCTGTTCAAGGCTCGTCTCATTTCTTAGGGAGTTTAGATGGTTCCAAAATTTCGCAGTTGCCTTTCTATCTTTATTATGCACTTCTGCCAGCCACTGAGCTCCCTTCCTTCTAATCTTTTCATTGATCAGAAGGGATGCATCCCTTCTACAGCTTAGAAAGGTTGCCCATTTTCTTTCAACATCATCTGTCGGTTCACCCCACTGCTTAGCATGTCTGTGTTCCTTAGAGGCTTTCTGACGTTTTGCTATGGCTCTGTTAACTTCCTCATCCCACCAACTTTTGGGTTTGTGTCTTCTTTTCCGGGGTGACTTGTCACGCGTCTTAGCAAGCTCTAGCTCAGAATCTAATGAGATTCGTGTATGTCCACACTGTCTTATTATCCTCCGTGATTACTTTCTCAATTTGTTTAGTGGCTATTTCAATTTGCCTTTCTGGACAAAAATTTTCCTAAAGTTGCTCATCTTGTCTCCTTCCCACTTTTACTCCTTTTCCAAAACTTAGCTTGATACGTTTGTTATCGCTACCCAGACTTCTGGAGCCACCTTCCTCTATGTGCATTCCCCTGAGTTTAGCATACATCCTATGTGACATCAGTGCATAATCTATCGTCGACTGAAGCCTTCCTACCTCCCATGTTATTTGCCCTTCACACTTCTCGGTTCTGTTGCAAATGATCAAATCAAGCCTTTCCCACATATCCATGATCATTTTGCCTGTCGGGTCGGTATACCCCTCTATATCTTCTATGTGCGCATTCATGTCTCCTAGTATAATTATCTCGCTATCTCTTCCTAACTCCTGAATGTCCTTTGATATACACTATACCATTGCCTGGTTTTCCTCTCTGGCCTTTGCTCCCGTCCACAAGTACACGAAACCAAAGAGTGTCATTTGACCTGCCACTTTCCCTTTTAGCCATAAATGTTCCTTGCACTCCTGCTTGACCCTTTGCCAGTCTTTACTTTTATGAATGAATGCCCCAATACCACCCCCCTTTCTGCTGCCTTCTGTTTTATTACAATATTCCCACGCGTAGTCCGGATTGTTCGGAGGTTGTTCCATGTCCCTGAGATGTGTTTCTACAAAGCCGTATACCATCGGCCTCTCTTCCCTTAGCTGTTATTCTATCTCTTCCCAATTCAGCCTGTTCCTACCACCCTGCATGTTAATATACCCTATGTCTGAATTGGCTTGGCGCTCGTGGCTACGTCTATTTATGCCCCGGGCTCTACCTATGTTAGATATTGGTGCTACTTTGGAATCGTATCTGTCCATACCACCTGTCGAAGAGTCTCCGTGGTTGTTTTCCTCGTTACTAGCTATCCTGCTCCCCGAAGGGCTCGCTTGCCCCCAAAAAAGCTACTGCGCGTCCTGCAAGTGGCCAACCCACCTCATGACCTAGCCGCCCATCGAAGTGAATTCTGTCTCGTTGAACCCCCCCCCCCCCACCTATGCACCTCTCTGTTTATTTCCACCACCTCAAAGCCTTTCTCTCGACTCATCCGCCATATCTCTTGGTTTGCGTTGACCACCGCTCTTTGCAGGTTGCTATCACGCACCGGTACCTCCGGTATCATGCATATCACTACCGGTACCTTAGGAGAAGTGGCGCGCATGTCATCGACGCCTTTCGCCAGTGTGGCTGCTAGTCCTGCTGCATCTTCATTTAGGACATCGTTTATACAGCCTGAAATTATCACGAGGTTTCTTCTATCAGCTGTCGTTTTGAGCTTTGCGCTCGCTTGCCTCATGACTGCTTCGAGCTTGCGTGCTGGGAACGCCCCTATTGCAACCCTCTTGTCACCTCTTACCCTCTCTTTGATGGCTTCTGTGCATCGATTTAACTTCGAGTCCCCGGCGATTATCACATGCTGTTACTTTTCAGCTGGAGCGTTCTGCACCTGGGGGCTACTTGCACCTGTGACGCCGGCTGCTTCGTTCTTTTTCCTGCCCCACCACTACATCGCTGAATCTGGGCCTTGTGACAGTTGAACCGGCTGAACCTGTTTTTTCCAAACTTGCTTGCTCTTTCTTCTCCGCAGTTCTGGTTGCCGGTTCTCTACTGTTCTTTCCGTAGGCTGCTCCTCTGTTAACCTTGGCTAGTGCTTCCTCGGCGGACTTCGGCTTTTCTCCCATTGCCCTCGTTTTCTCTTGCTCTGTCGCCAACGCAGTCTCAAGCTCGGCGATTCTCATCAGCAGTTCACTCTGGGCAACCATCATTTTCTCCATTTTTTCCTCGACCTCACATTGCCTACACTTCGCGTCAGCCTCTTCTCCATCCGCTTCTACGCTTGGGTCCACTTTCAAACCCACTCCACATCCTGAACACCTTACAGTCTTTTTAACCATGCCTTTCTGACACCAATTGTCCCCATACTCGATAATTACTAAACTCGAGCCCTGCACTACGAAAAAAAAGAAAGTGTAAGCTCTACTACAAAAGTTTGCGTGTTCAATGTACGCACACCTCCCCCACGGGGTGGCAAAAAAACAACAAAAAAATTCAAACACACACACCCGCACTAACTAATAAATACCTGGTGACTGGCCCCCGAAAAAGCCGTACCATAAAATTAGTGCTACGAAGATTTCAACCGCTGCTTTATAATGATAAAGACAAGCTCAAAACATGCAAAAACACTTATCTGCGCAGTCAATCCGGAGCGCTCATAAAACACGTCCATTCACCTTGACAGCCCCAAAGTGTATGGATGGATGGATGCTATGAGCGTCCCCTTTATAACGGGGTGGTGACAAGTATGCCACCAGGCTCGACAAAAAAAAAACAAAAAAAAACCTTTTTTCTTTTTTGATGTTGGCCTAATGCCTCTACTTCGATAAATTCTATCTTAATGGAAAAAAAGGTAAATTTTCAGCTTAAGTTCTCTGCCATTTACGGCACACTGTCCATATTTTATTTTTCCAATATTTATTTTTGTCCTTTCTCTCTAATTTTCTGCCACCAATACTCTAACCGTCTCTTACTTATTTCAATCGCGGGTGTGTTCAGCTTTCCATTGTTGTCCCTAAAACCCAAGGCTTCCTGTAGGCTCGTGCCCAAACGTACACCTGGGTGGATATCTCCACATTCAATCAGAACATGCTCCGCCGTTTCCTTATCTTTCCCGCAGCATGTGCATTGTTCTTCTTCTTTACTGAATCTTGCTTTATAACTACGCGTTCTAAGGCAACCCGATCTCGCTTCAAACAGTAAAGCGCTTCTCCTTGTATTATCGTAAAATGCCTCCCTCCTTATTTCATTTTTGCCCTTTCGGTAGTTACTCAAAGCCGGTTTTTTCTCCATAGCTGCCATCCAGTAAATCCTCTCCGCCTCCCTGACTTTTCCCTTAACGCTCTTTGTTGACATATGGCTTACAATACCAGCCGTATATTTACTAGTGAGTCTTCTAGTTCTTTTTCTCCACTGTGTGTCCACGCTCTTCCTATACAAATAATGGAACACCTTCTCTGCCCATCTACTCTCCTTCATATTTCTTAGCCTTTCTTCGAACCTTATTTTGCTCTGCGCTTCCCTCGCCTCAAGACCTGCCCACCCCATATCGCCCTCTACAGCCTCGTTTGTCGTCTTCCCGTGAGCACCCAACGCGAGGCGTCCCACAGTCCTTTGATTTACATCCATTCCCGATTGCACCTCTGCCCTCATGCACACCACTGAGTTCCCAAAAGTAAGCCCTGGAACCATTACACCCTTCCACAGACCTCGAAGCACCTGATACCTATTGTATCCCCACAACGCTCTGTGCTTCATTATTGCTGCATTCCTCTTTCCTTTTGCTGCCGAGGCTTTTTCCTGTACCTCCATGTATCTATCACTCTCATTTACCCATACTCCAAGGTACTTGTATTCACTCACCCTCGGTATTTCTTGGCCTTGTATGGACACCGTCTGATCACAGGGATCATTGAATACCATCAATCCACACTTCGTTACACTGAATCCTAGTCCAAGAGCTTCACCTTCCCTTCCGCATATATTCGCCAGCTGCTGTATATCATCTCGACTGTCCGCAAATAAGACGATATCGTCCGCATAAAATAAACCTGGAAGCTTCTGCTCAATCATCATGCCGCCCTGTTTGTGTGACAGATTAAAACCAATGTTGCTACCTTCTAGCGCTTTTTCCATACTCACCATGTACAGCATGAATAACAGCGGGGACAAAGGACATCCCTGTCTGAGACCCTTGCTAACCTCAAGGTTCTCTTTGCTACGCATTCCTTCCCACTCTATGCAAACTGTATTTTCTCGGTATATCTCTCTCAAAAGCTGTATACAGTCGTCGCCCATGCCCATTCCTTTCAATATATACCACAAAATTTCCTGATTAACGTTGTCGTATGCCCCAGTGATGTCTAGAAAAGCCACGTACAAGGGCCTATTCTCTATTTTAGATATTTCTATACACTGAGTGAGAACAAACAGGTTATCGTCTAACCGCCTGTCGACTCGAAATCCGTTCTGAAGTTCTCCCAAAATATCGTTATGTTCGACCCATGTTTCTATTTTCATTTTTACTGCTTGCATCGCCAACCTGTATAGTACCGATGTAATGGTTAGTGGTCTATACGAGCGAATCTTGTCCTTTTCTCCCTTGCCTTTATAGATTAAGTTCATTCTACTTTGTCGCCAACTGTCCGGTATTTGTCCGTCCTTTAAGCTTTTTTCTACTGCTTTTAACAATGCTTCTTTAGTGTTATGTCCTAGTTCGTTAATGAGGCTAACGGGAATCCCATCTAAACCCGCGGCAGTGCGCTTTGGAATTTTTACTTCGGCCTTTTTCCAGTTGAAATTATCAAGTACTAGCTCTTCCTCTGTTGCTTTCTCCGCCACACTTTTACTCACCGGGGAGATCCCCTGGACGATCTTTTTAAACGAATCGGCTGTTACCTTTTGGATGTAACCTAGCGCTTCGTACCCTTCCAATTGATTTCCTCCTTCATCTAGAATATGTTGTTGCGTTGTGACAGACTTCCTACCTAGCGCCTTTATGTGGCTCCAAAAAATCCTAGGCGCGGCCTCCTTTTTTTCGTGTATCTCTGTCATCCAGCGTTCACTTTCACCTTTAATTTTTGCCTCTACCAATTTCTGTACAAGGGATTTTTTCTCTAAATATATTTCCCATATTTTTTTGACTTCGTCCTGCGGCCGCTTCTCCTTTTTTGCCTTTCTATGCTCCCGTGATGCTTCGCGTCGCTTCTCGATCGCCTCCCGGATTTCCTTGTTCCACCAACTTTTTGGCTTCCTTTTTCCTTTCCAGCAAACAGTTTTCTTCTCTTTCCCTATCTCCTTCGTCATTAGATGTAACAGCTCACTATACTCCCAGTCCTTGCCTGGTATTTCGCCTACTTCTTCCTCGACTCTTGCGGCTATATTTATTATTTGTTTGTCATTTAAATACGAGCTGCCAGACTTTGATTCCATGCTCATATTTTCAGTTTCGTATCCCATTTGTAATGTTATTCGTTTATGATCACTACCCAAGCTGTTAATGCCTTCCTCGTCTATCCTCATTTCTGTCAGTTTGTGGTAAATTCCTTCAGTCATGAGACAATAATCAATACTTGATTGCTTGTTTCCGACTTCCCATGTGATCTGGCCGTCACATTTAGGCCCCGTGTTAACTATCTCCAGACTATGTTGCTCGCAAAGATCTAGTAATAACTTCCCATTGGTGTCTGAATATCCGTCAAGGTCATGTATGTGGGCATTCATGTCCCCTAGAAGGATGATTTCGGCCCCATTACCAAATTCCTTAATATCCGCACTCATGCAATCCACTATCTCCTGATTCTTTTCTCTGCAGTTATTCCCCGTCCACAAGTAGGCTACCCCTAGCCACGTTTCCTTTCCACCTACTGTGCCCAGAACCCAGAGGTGCTCTGAACACGTCTGTTTCACTCTAACCCATTTGGCTCCGCGATGAATTAGCATTCCTACACCCCCACCTTTCCTTTCCGATATGGTCCTGTTACACCCTTCCCAAACATAATTTTCAATATGTGGTGGCTCTTCCAAGTCTCTAAGGTGTGTTTCTGTAACCGCATACACGCCTATCTGTTCTTTGTTTAACTGCTCCTCAATCTCTAACCATTTTGCCTTCTTTCTGCCACCCTGCATGTTTATGTAACTAATTGCAACACGCGCCTTTTTCCTTTTTCTTTTACCTTTTTTCTGGTCTTTCGCAATTCTACCTGTCAAAGCGTCCTCCTGGTTGTTTTCCCTGTGACGAGCTACCCCGGACTCCGAAGGGCCCGTGAGCCCCCCAAAAAAGCTACTGCGCTTCCTGCCAGTCGCCAGCCCACCTCGTGTCCAAGCCTCTTATCGAAATGAATCTTGTCTCTTTGGAATCCACCCCACCTGTGCACTTCCCTGTTTAAATCCACTACCTCGAAACCCTTCTCTCGACTAATTCGCCATATCTCTTTGTTTGCGTCGACAACCGCTCTTTGCAGGTTGACGTTGCGTACTGGTACTTCCGGTACTGTGCATACTACAATTTGCACCTGGGGGGACACGGCGCGCATGTCATGCACCCCTTTCACCAAGGTCGTCGCTAGTCCTGGCGATTCTTTTTTCAGGACGTCATTTAGCCCTCCCGCAATTACAACGAGGTTACGATTGTTAGCTTTAGCTGCTAGTTGTTCACCCGCTTGACTCATTACTGTCCCCAGCGTTTGTCCTGGGAACGTCCCTATCGCAACTCTCTTGTCGCCTTTCACCCTTTCTTTGATTGCCGCTGCGCATCGGACTAAATTTGAGTCACCGGCGATGATGACCTGTTCAGACATTCCTTCTGAAACCTGCACCTGGCTGCTGACTAGGTGACTAGCGTGAGTCACGGCTGCTGGTTTGCTCCCTCCCTCCCTCAAAACTACTTCCCGGTAGCTGGGCCCTGTGACCAATGTATCTGCCTTTGTCATGCCTGTTTCCTTCATCTCTCTCGCACGGGGTATCGTCGCCATAATGCTTCCGCCGTCACCTGCGTCTTCGTTCCCTTTCACGACCTTCGATAGGCCCTTCTCGGCTGACCGGAGCCTTTCTTCCATGGCTGACGTTTTCTCTCGCTCCTTCGCCAATGCATTCTCCAGCTCTGCGATTTTCTCCATGAGCCCACTCTGGACCGCCATCGTATTTTTCATTTTCTCCTCGAACTCGCACTGTCTACACTTGGCGTCATCTTCTGCTTTCTCCTCCGCACTAACTTCCACCTTCCAACCTACCCCGCACTCTGAACACTTTACGGTCTTTTTGACCATGGCTAGCTCAGTTTACCGATGCCCACGTGTTAGAAAACTGTACTAAAATACACTGGTCTAAGCCAAAAAGAACCACAATAATAAATAAATACGCTACACTTCACAGCACCTGCGCATGCACGTGGTCGGTCTACGCGCAGACCTCAGCCACGTGGTGGCTGGAGAAAAAAAAAGACACAGTACAAAATACTAAAAAAAAACGTACACCGTAATAGACCTAATCAAGCTTTACGCTAGCGCCTTACGTTCTCATAACGCTACAGACAGAGGCAAGCTGGAAACATGCAAAAACACTTATCTGTAGCTGTCATTCCGGAGCTCTCCAAAAACACGTCCGACCTCTACCACACTCATCTGGGACAGCCAGCGGGCTGCAGAGCCAGTGTGCCAGCGGGCTGCAGAGCCATCTGGCGGACAGTTCGGAACACTTGTCACTGCGCCTGCGGAGGACGCTGCCCACTCACGACACTAGAAAAAAGTTCCAGCCTCTCTAACTAGGTGGCGTTAACTACCGCCCACTTTGAAGGGTACAGCCATATCAATCCAATCATTCATCTATCACATCATTATGGCTACAATCAACGCCTCCTCTAAACAATGTCTGGGGAATGGCTTGCACTCCCAGTGGAGTTGGCCTGCCTTCAGTTTTGAGCGAGCGCCGCGCGGTGGCGCTCGCGACCGAGACTATTATTATATTAGGAAAGGGGTCATGGTTTCTGGGCTGACGTTCGGCAATGCGGTCTTGTGCATGAGATCAGAAGTTCAGGCAAAATTGGAAATTAAGCAACGTGGAATAGGTAGGCTTGCTTTAGGAGCTCACGGGAATACACAAAATCAGGGAGTACAAGGTGATATGGGATGGACATCATTTGAGGGCAGGGAAGCTAGCAGCAAGATGAAATTTGAGAAGCGATTGAGAGAAATGGGGGAAGAGCGTTGGGCTAGGAAGGTTTTTAGCTACTTGTACATGAAGAATGGCGATACAAAATGGAGGAAGCGAACCAGGAAGTTGACTGGTAAATACTTAGAAAAGAGCAGGTGGCCAAACCAAAAAGAACTATTGGTTAAGAAGAAAGTGAAGGAAACGGAGACTGACATGTGGAGAATGGGCATGATTAAGATGTCCGCACTAGCGATCTATCGAACTTTTAAGGAGGAAATTGCCAAGGAAAGGATCTATGATAATACTCGGGGTAGTTCTCTACTGTTTGAGGCCAGGACGGGAGTACTGCGAACCAAGACATATCGGGCCAAATACGAAGGGGTAGACACAGTATGCAGTGCGTGTGGAGAGGAAGAAGAAACTGCCCAACACTTGATAATGTTCTGTAAAGGGGGTCACCCTATAGTTCAGGATGATGGCGCAGAGTTTTTCAAAGCACTGGGGTTTAGGGACCGGGAGGGCAAAATAAACTTTAAGCGGGTAGACTTAACTAGAAGGAGGTTATCTGATTGGTGGCTAAAGTCGAGGCACGAGTGAAAATTAAACTCTTCACTTCAAAGTACGAATCCTCAAACTCACTTTTTAAGGAAAAAAGTAAATATAGTTTTTGGTTCATTAGGTATTACGGCTTGGTGGCGCTAGCCACCACTCGATCTAAAGTGTGCAGCCATATCCATCCATCCATCCATCCATCCATCCATCCATCCATCCATCCATCCATCCATCCATCCATCCATCCATCCATCCATCCATCCATCCATCCATCCATCCATCCATCATCCATCCATCCATCATCCATCCATCCATCCATCCATCCATCCATCCATCCATCCATCCATCCATCCATCCATCCATCCATCCATCCATCCATCCATCCATCCATCCATCCATCCATCCATCCATCCATCCATCCATCCATTATCACGGCAGCGGGTGGTACCAGCTAAACGTTTTTCATTTGCGGCCCATAGGGGCGCGTCCGTAGAGAGTTGTTCGAGACCTGCAAATGTGCACCATTGTTTCGGAGGCTATGCAAAGTGTTGCGTTGTTGCACCATTCGCCACAGGTGACGCTAGCGACCGAGAACATTTCCAAAATGAAGGAGAGAAAGAGTGTGGCAGCTGTTTTTTTTCTCATGCGGCAGGCATCTTCCTAGAGGAGGCGTTGTTATGGCTACAATCATCTAGCCATAATGGCAGTCAGTGATCACCATGGCGACGACCACCTTCCCCCGTGGCGACCACAGTACAATACTCCTTAAGCATGCGAAGGTGTTCTGTAGGGTCACTACCTCGCGCCGTGATCTCGTGGCACATGTTATAATTTTCGACAAAATCCGCGCCGTGTGCTTAACATTCAAGGCCCAGCAATCAGGCTGTGAATGTGAAGCTTTGGTCGATGTAATCGATCTTTACCCGTTCACTTATTATCAGTCCCGCAGCCTCATTTTGCGTGGACACTATCAAGCGCGCTATTTGAAGTTTGTGTCAAGTTTGACGAGAGATGGATTCAACTCAGCCCCAGCCTCAATCAAAAAGAAAAAAAAACGCTATTTGGAGCTTGGATCGCAATATGTAGTACTTCGGACAAGAAGTAGTGGAGGTGCAGTCGGCCAACCAGCTACACTCAGCAAGAGCATTCCTCAGTCTTTAGCTGGTAATGGATCTTCTGGAGTAGCGGCGTTCGACACGCGAAGTCTGAGTGATGCACATGGTGATAGCGATGAAAATCCGGATCCCGACGACACTTACGGCTTCGAGGAAAACTCGCTCAATGATTCCAACCGGACTGCAGATGCGGCTCACGACATTGTTGGCATGAACAACACTTTTTAAATGCAACAATGGCACGTATTTTACACTGGTGCATGTCCATAAACTGCCAGGCTTTGTGTGTGTGAGCCTTACATCAAAACTATTCAAGAACACATCTCACATTGGTATTTGCTCAGAAACGGAGAAAAAAGTTTTGCTTCTGCCGAAGGATGTGGCCAGTGTGTTTGCACATGAAAGTTGGATGTGTTTGCTATGTTGCTGATGTACCAGACTTGTTTAAAACTTGTGACATATATAGCCAGTCCAATATGAGTTTAGTTCAGCAAAATAGGACAACTAAATGTTGGCTTGATCCTTTCTATGGTTGTTCTCTTCACAAGTGAACTTTTCTCATGGTAGGCAGTTTCTTGTGTGTGTGTGTGTGTGTTTTGCAGTCAAATGCTTTAGCCTTCATTAGTACATGGTTTTTGATTTATCAATCTTGTGAGGGTTACAGGCAAGTAATAGAACAGGTCTGTGCCACCACTTGGGCTTTGTGAAAAGACACACCTGTGAATAACAGATGCTGCTATCAACATATCAGCCAAATCTTGCAGCTGCAAGTGACTTTTTTCATATATGACTGTGCTCACTTCGAATTTTCGGATGCCTGTATGTGGTGTAAAACAACTGAAAGCATGCTATTGGCATATAGCCAAAATAAATCAAGAGCAGCGTTTTAATCGAATGTGCTTCTTGCCACAGTGTGCTGACACATGCTTGCGCTGCTGTCCAAAATCTTCTTACATTGCATAGTCACACTCGCACATGGCAATGGCAACACGAAAAAGCTTCTGTGTTTCTTCAAGCATGCTCTAGCTCATAATGCATGCTGACATATCGCACTTCTTTACTGCCATTCCTCCCTGTAGTTTTCGGCGCAGCTTGTTGGGACCGACGAGAAAAAAAAAGAAAGCGGTTGAAGTGTGCAATAAACCCCTCAACTTGCTTTGAAATATTTCTGGCAGAGGAATTGCGAGGCATTAGGTTTTGATGATGAGGTCAATTATTGATTACTCAAAGAAGCATTGCATTGTTTCTTTAATGTATCTCATCCAGTATGGATTATGACACTAATGTAGATGCCCGTCATTAAAGGCAAAGCACTATGTGGGAGAGACAGCTGTGGTTGGCTTGTGTTGTGAAAGGGAGAAACTGCAGCACCACCCGAGGCTTTCGAATCCACGCCGTTTCGAAAAATTATTGTATCATCATGCTCATTTCACAGTAGTGGACTGATTATTAAGTTATCTCCCTTGGAATGTTTACTGGCCTTATAACCTAAAATTTAGAAATTATGTTATTATAGCTCTTTGATGTGAAGTTTTGTTTGTATTGTTTCAAGTTATGCTTATACTGTCATTTTATAACCTTCGGATACTAGTATTTTGAAATTTATAGATGTCATCTATCATTTTCAGCATTAACTGTGTTGCTATCTGGCACCTGCAATCCCATTTGTACACAGAATAAAGCGGTCATCTAGGCTGAAAGCTGCTCCGCATATTTAAAGCTCGGTTTGTCAATTCTGCACCACCATGAAACATTGTACATTTTATTCTACGCATCCAAAAGCTGCCAGTTGCACTCTTTGAGTCATCATAATATTTCACACAATGGTCGTCAAGTGTTCAACAGAAAACACTGATACACTAATACACATGCAGAAGTGACCAATTACATATATGTGGGCAGTGTGTTCAAAAAAAGAACTACTGTTAAAATGACAGTAATGCATCTTATGAAGATCCAATAAATGAATAAAAGACTAAAAACCTATAGACTAATACATGCCATATAAATGACCAATCAAACTTATTCAAAAGCTGGTAGCACTGGTAAGACTGCGTATCAGTCTGATATGAGACTGGTAGCACTGGTAAGAAACTGGTAAGACTGGTAGCACTGTCTATAAGAACTGGTAAGACTTTGTATCAGTCTGGTACAAGACTGGTACAACTTATAGGAAACTGTATCAGACTGATTTACCCCTCTATCAGAATTTTTGCTAGGGTGACATTGCGGCTGATGTGCTACTGCAGTGCAATTATAATCGACAGCCAATTTTGCTCTGCACGTGGTGCCGTGTCACACATGAAGCCCCAATGCTCTGATATACTCCCCGCCCCCTTAGCGATTATATCAGAACATCGCTGCTCCACTACTGCGCGGGCGCAGGAACATCGTATTGAAGGTGGTGGTAAAGTTGCAGTATGCTGAAGAGCTATTTTTTATTTTATGCTGTCGTGGTACGAGCACAGCTTAGTCATATTTTCTTGTACAATTGACTGGTTTAAAATTATTTTTGCTTGTGCGGATATACACCCTGTTTGTGCTTGCGAACTAGCAGTGAAATTTGTGTGTTGGGTTGTCTGCAATTGTAAGAAACACGACGTCAAGATGCTGTTAAGCAGAAGCCAAAGCACGTCAGCAATCGTTTTAAGAAGCAGCATCGAGGCCTGCTGTTTTTTCTGATACTGAAAAAAAGAACAGAGAAAGAGCTTCTGAAAGAAGTGAATATATATGCTGAGGGCTCAAAATACAAAAGTGTTAGAAAGAATATGCCTACTGTAAAATGCCCTTCGCAGCAAAAATTTCCAAACAGGTTTATCATTTCTACATAATCTGTTGTATCGCACTGCTGCTAGGGTTGTATGCAGCAGCAAGCTGCCCTATTCTTATAGCGTGCAATTTTGCTGAAAAGCAGAATGCAATGTAAGCTCATGGGTGGCAGGGATGCATGCATGTTTCTCTAATCACTCGTAAATGTGGTTTTACAACTTTCACAGCGTGGTGGATATTAAAAACAACACCACTTGGTCAAAATTTCTTGAGCCCTCCACTACGGCATCCCCTATAATCACACAATGGTTTTGAGACGTGACATGGAACGTATCATTACACTTTAATTGCATATCTCAACTGCATGCTATGTTTATCGTATATATTATTTAACCATGCACACCTAGGATGCTACCGTGACAATTAGGGGGCAATATACTTTATTTCTGCCCACTCTACCTTTTCATTGCAGCAAAAACCTTGTCCTTTGCGGTGTTGCAGCCGCAAGCCTTAAAAACAGAAACGACTTGCACCTTTGCCACCACCATGTGCTGCCACGCTGGAACCACCACAGCGACCACGGACAGCCCTGAAGTAGCCCACTCAAGTGTGAGGGAGGCTTCACCACTTATCAATTATGTGCCTACTGACAGAGAGGTATCATAAAACTCTAGTATGATTTGTCTTGAAGATATATTGCTTTGCTTTATTGAGAAAATCTGCATTGACAAACTGATGTGTGCACATCATCTTTGACTTGTTTTATAGGTGCACCGGAGCAAAGGAATTGCCATTCCCAAGAGGTTGTACAATCACCTCATACGCTTGAAAAGACAGACCCGTTTTGTTCGTGAGGCGGCCGTTGCCAATTTTTATACAGCAGGCCTAGTCGGTAGAAGTGTTACTGGCGCAGCCTCCAATTAATCTAAAGGGGAGGCTAAATATCCCTTGGAGAAAGAAACATATGCTGTGTTTTCAGGTAGGTGAAATTTCACAATCTGACCAAAATTGATGGAAGTTGGTGGCTTCGTTTTTGCACGTAATCAGCCGAGGTTTCACTGCCAACTTGTGTTATAATTACTTACTAAAGGTTCGAGTGTAGCTTTTGCCTACTTGAGCGGGGTACTTTTATGCAAGAATCCACAAACTAAATTTAAACAATATTAGATAGGCAGACTTGTAGCACTTCTATTTATTTCCTTGTCATATTGACTCCTCTATTTAGAGCGCACATAATTGTCGCTTTATAAGTGCCCGTAACTTGCTTTGGTTTTAATCATGCAGATTTCTTCTACCATTTTTTCGAAGCACACCTTTCTGATTGAAGAGGTTGAGCAAATGAAGAAGCTTTGGGAAACAATAAAGCTTTGGCAAATAAAATTATGACTTTATGAAATTAAAAGATTAACCAAGGAATGGGACATCAAATATAATATTTTGTTTGATTTCTGTGTTCATATTCGTGTCCTGCTTGCTCTGATGTAGCGGTGCACCAGCCAGTTGGCTAAGCACCGATCCACTTGTGGGCCTATCAGAGTAGAATGCTACACTTATAGGCTGGTACACCAGTACTGGTACACTGATAGACTGATACACTCATAAACTGACACATTCATAGACTGATACACTGAAATACTGATACACCTATAGACTGATACAACTGTCATTAACCTGGTAGCCTATCAGTTTTTTTATCACAATTTTTGCTAGGGCACCCACGGAGGAAGGAAAGGTGACACATGACGGGGACGCTACGCTTCCCATAGATGTGTCAGCACAAGACATATCGTTCGGACTCATGTACATGTGGCGAATAAACGTCCTAAGACAACACCACCTAGATCTAAGGCTTGTTCACGAATTATCCTTCGACACGTGACGTCACCACACTACGACGACGGGAGGATGGATGGATGGATATGGCTGTACCCTTTCGATCGGGCGGTGGCTAGCGCCACCAAGCCGTAATACTTAATGAGCCAAAAACTAGATTTATTTTTTTTCTTTAAAAAGTGAGTTTGAAGATTCGTGCTTTGCAGCGAAGAGTTTAATTTTCACTCGTGCTTTGACTTTAGCCACCAATCAGATGACCTCCTTCTAGCTAAGTCTACCCGATTAAGATCTATTTTGCCCTCCCGGTGCTTAAACCCCAGTGCTTTGAAAAACTCTGCGCCATTATCCTGAACTATAGGGTGAAGCCCTTTACAGAACATTATCAAGTGTTCGGCAGTTTTTTCTTCCTCTCCACACGCACCGATGCAATTGAGCAAAGGACCTGCAACCGAGCAAAGAACTGATGCAACAGCAGCAACCTAAGGTCCCTAGATGAAACAAGTTTCCAAGGTAGCGACACCTTTCCCTTTCCTCTTCGCCTATGTTCCTGAAGCGCCCCCTAGAAGGTTTAAAACTTTCATCCAAAAGCGAATGTTTGGGTTCCGTTGCTACGGTGAATAGATGTAAATGAAACAAAATGGAACGAAATAAGACGTAGAATAAACAGTTACCTTTATGAACATAAACGGCACAACACAAGAGCGAGCGGGATGTGCGTTACTCAACCGGCAACGTTGTGCAGTTCTATACTTTACACCACTAGCCATGGCGCCTCGCGTAGTACATTTTAGTTTTACGGCCGCGGTATTTCGTCCAGTTCTAACTAGTCCACTTCTCCGATTGTGTTTCGTTCGTGCTGTGACACAGTGAACGTGCTTCTTGCTGGATCCTGTAAGTGGCCACAGGGCGGGACGTTGTGACGATTGATTACAACCGGCTTGTGCACACGCAAGAAAAAAAAAAACTACGACTAGACTGGTGCGAACACTCGTCCAGCAGCACTGCGATGACGTTTTTTTTAAATGTGCCCATTTGGACAATCGTGATGCCAAGTGATTCTGATGCGGTGCTGGGAACTTCCTGAAAAGTGAGAGTTCTACTGGTGAGGTGTCTCGAAGCAGCGCGTTTCGGCTCAAGCGGGAACTGGTCAAGAGTGAAATGTTTCTGAAGGTGCGTTGATTACAACCTACAGCTGCTCTGTATACGTGCATACCCACGTGTATTTGTACCAACTGGCATGCACCAGACATGCATTAGACGCGCGCCTGGCGTTTAAATAAAAACCGACAAGCGAACTCGCTTCGCAGATCCGCGTCGACATACGTTGACGGAGTTGCACGAAAGCATTCGCGTGCAATGGTTCATAGTTGCACTTTATGGTGCGCTTCATCTCGGAAAGCACGAGGTAAGTTGGAGAGAGCGAAACCATTTTCTGTTGTTTACGGCAACGCAGCATTGCTGAAAAACGCAGATGTTGCATTGAACGAGCATGGTGAAACAATGTTGGTCGACTTGGCGCACACCGAAACGCTCCTCCTCTTCAGTTTATGTTCTGGCTACGATTTTGTCTTTGGTCACGGCGAGAATCCGGCTGGAGCCATATGCGCATGTGTACTCGTTTTGAACATTTTGCATAATAATAAATGAACACTACCAGCCATTTGCAAGATCAAGTTCAAGTAATGCACCAATTACAGACGCGTATGGCAGAGAAAAAGAGGAGTAATCGGGAGAGTGAGGAGGACGGCTCGAGAACAAGGAGTGACGCTACCTTATTTCATCTAGGGACCTTAGAGCAACCGATGCGGTAGCGCCACTTGACGGCAGCGGCTGCCATTCCTGCTCAAACGACAGCCAGCCGCCGTTCACGCCGTTCATGCTGTCATGCAAACCGTGACTCCCAGTAGGGAGTCACGGTTTCGTAGACAAAATTAATAATAGTTTATTTAACTGTTTTAGAAAGTAAAAAGAAATATACAAGTGAGAAGTATTTGGTTTCATTTTTTAAACTGTGTAATTTTCAAAAGTTAAATTGAGGTAGTTTTTTTTGTAATCTTTCGAAAGCAGCAGAAAGGACATCACTATTGCTGTGAACATCACCTTCGTCGTGCTTTTTTTTCACTTGTTTGCTTGCACCGTGGCACGTGCGTTTTATGCAACGTTTCTAGACTAGGTAAGTTGCAAAACTGAGCGATGTTGCGCGGCGCCGCCGCTGCCAGTGACGAATGTGGCGCTGCTGTCACATCCGGATTCACTTACTGCATGCTCGCTCACAGAACACCTAGCTCGCTCGTGTCACTCCCGTAACCTCCATCGCCTGTGCATGTTTTAGTGCGTCGATATATGTGGAAGCTTCTTCCTGCGTGAACAGTTTTGTGCTTTAGCGCACCCTGTTCTGCTTTGTATGTGTTGCGTGTTTTCATCATGCCCAGATGTTGCATTCTGGACTGTAGAGTAGCTACAGGAAATGAGAAACAACACGATATTTCTTTTGCGCCCACGTGTACCTGAGCAGCGAGAGGTATGGGACCACGCTATTCCTCGCGCGGAATAGCGTGTACTTTAATCTTCTCGATATAGACTGGGCCAATCTTAAGGCCCCTTCCCGGCTATCAAATGACTTCATTCAACTGCCCCTCCTATTCAACCTCACGCAGACAATTAATACTCCGACTCGTGGTGACAACATACTCGATCTTGTCTTCGCTTCTCACCCCGACCTTATTCACTCACCTACGTGTATAGAAGGCCTGATTGATCACTGTACCATACTATTCAACCTCTCTATTCCAGTACCTAGGCATAATTCACGGAAGAAGCTCATAGGCGACTACAACAAAGCCAACATCCACGCAATCATTACCGAATTGGAAAGCTTTTATAGTTTCTGCTCTCAAACGGCCATCTCCAGAAGCGTAGAACAGAACTGGTTACTGTATAAACAAAAGGTATTGACTCTAATCGAAGAATACGTTCCACTAGTGTCTGTTCGCTGTGACGATGACAGTCGTTGGTATACAACTTCTATGAAAAAAACTCTCACAAAAGAACAAACGCCTTTTCCGCGAGGCAAAACGTAGCATTTCACCATCGAAAGGGGACAAATATTTCGCTTGCCTTCGGGAATATACTAGCGCGCTGAAAAAAGCCAAAAAGAAGTATTACCATGAAGATCTCCTAAAAATCATCCGCGACAGACCTAAAAAAGTTTGGAACATTATCAACCCCAATAATTTAGTGCATAACATTTCACTGTGCAATCTTGATGGCTCACGGGTTCCAGCTCAGCAGCGCTCTGACTTGATGAATTCTTACTTTTCCCCAGTCTTTACTAATGAGCCGTCGGGCAATATCCTCTTTGTTTCTAGGTATAACTTTCCCATCCTTCACCAAAAATGCTGAAGGTATCCTAAAACTTATAAACCAACTAAAAACATCGAGTGCCCCTGGTCCTGATAACATACCGTCAAAACTACTAAAATCCACTGGAGCTATTTCTAGCCACATTCTGGAAATCATATTCTCTCAGTCCCTCTTCGAAGGTATCATACCTGTGGACTGGAGGGTAGCCAAGGTAACCCCAGTATTCAAATCAGGTGACCGTTCTAACCCATCTAATTATCGTCCTATTTCAATGACATGCATTGCCTGCAAATGCCTCGAGCACATTATTTATTCTCATGTTGCCCACCACCTCGATAACAACGGGTCTTTCTTCAAAAATCATCACGGCTTCCGACCTGGTTTGTCCTGCGAAACTCAGCTCTTTGAATTCACTGCCGACCTCCACCTAAATTTAGATTCTCTATTTCAAATTGACGTCATATACATAGACTTCTCTAAAGCCTTTGATCGTGTCGCTCATCAACGACTAATAAACTAACTCTGCTGTCTGAACTTGTACCCTTTAGCCCTGTCATGGATCCGATGCTTCCTATCACACCGATCTCAGTTCACTGACATTGCCGGTCTTCACTTCACTGCTGCTCCTGTTAAATCCGGTGACCCTCAGGGGTCAGTACTCGGCCCCTTACTCTTCCTCATATATGTGAACGATCTACCATCAGGAATTTCATCATCCATTGGATTATTTGCGGACGATTGCGTCCTTTATCACCGAATAACCCCCCCTGACGACCACGAAATTCTACAAAATGACCTATCCTTAATTGAAAAGTGGTGTTCACTCTGGATGATGCAGACCAATGTTTCCAAATGCAAAGTCATGCGCGTATCTCGCAAACAGTCTAACTCGGAACACGTCTGCAATTTAAATTCAACGACCTTGGCATATGTTGATAGTTACCGATACCTTGGCGTGCTTATTTCTAACACTCTCACGCGGTCGGATCACATCACACACTTAGTTGCTGACGCATCAAAGAAGCTTGGTTACATCCGAAGAGCGTTATGCCTATCACCTCCTACAGTCCGTAAAATTGCGTACGTCCCCTTCGTCCGTACGAAGCTCGAATACGCGTCGTTCATTTGGAGCCCTCACCAAACTTATCTGATTAATCTGTTGGAATCCGTTAAAAATAGGGCTGACCGGTTCATTATGTGCAATTACGATCACTCATCAAGCATCACTTTTATAAAGGAGTTTTTAGACTTGCAGAATCTAGCTGACAGACGTATACTTTCTCGACTTTGTCTATTTCACAAATTATACTATTATTTTCCCACTTGCATGGTTCTCTCTTGCTTTCTCCCGCCCACTATTCTCGCCGGCTATTTAATTCCAGAAGCCTCCAACGTCTTTTCGGTATGACCGTTGCATTCAATAAGTCATTTCTTCCTGTCGCCATCGAGGAATGGAATAACTTACCGGAAGCCATCGTCTCAGAGCGTGACTCGTGCGCATTCAAACAACTACTAACAGCTCACTTAAACTTGGAAGCCCATTAAAACTCTACCACTGTCACTGTATTTTGCGCTCTTGTATGTGTAAATTTTGTGCGCGCATGTTTTTATACTTGTATAAGTACATTTTATGTGCGTCTGTTCTCGGATGCTGCAAAAGTATTGCTCGTGTGTATGTACAACTTTCTATTTTTTTCTTTGTTTTTGTATTTAGAAAAATGTCCCCCTCTTGTGTAATGCCTCTAAGGGGCCCTTAAGGGTAAAAAAATGATGATGATGATGATGATAAGAAACTGCCCAGCACCTCACGTGTGTGTGATATGCACTTTCATTAGAAAAACATCCTGAAGACTTTCACTCACGTCATATGGTAAGAAGGTACATATCGCAAGAGGAAAGTGGGACATCGTCGAAGGATGCGTTCCACGAATATTCCCGAATTTGCCCGCTTACATCTGTCGCGGGGCCCGTGACAAAGAAGCGAAAGCTGCCTGATAGGAGTGGGGTATTTTTCAGAATATAATCGGCGAAAAAAATAGACTATCTCGGAGCACTGAGCTCGAAGACAGTGAAATAAATCCCGACATGCCGTCAACTAGCGTCAACTGAAGCGTCATTTCGCTTCAAGACATAGAAAACGCTTGTTTGCATGCTGGCGGAAAGTTGTTGAGAATGGCGAGAAACACCACAAGACGTCTTGTCTTGTGGTGTTTCTAGGGCTCAAAGAAAAAAAAGAGTGATATTTGTGGATAAATGCGTTGTCGTCGCGGAAGACAAGACAGTCACAATTAGCAGCCGTCACCATCTCTTAGCCAAGTCATACCATCACCCAATGGGCCGAACTTCTGGAGGACATAGAAAAGCTGCAACTGTGTTCATGTTGTCCCGATGCGTCAGCAGGCAGACTCGTGAGTAATTACTACGAAGTGCTCACCGATACTCCAATGTGCGGTCTCTGCTCGAAGCTTTGGCTGCAGCTGTGTTAACAGGTTTCATTAGCGGAGGAGGAATAAATGAGGAAGGACAGGGAGGTTAGCCAGTTCTCAGACCGGCTGGCTACCCTGTACTGGGAGGGGGGTAAGACAGATAAAGGATGACAGAAATGAAACGTTGTAAAAAAAGGAGGGAGAAGGTCATCAGACGATCCACGACGCTGTTTACAGTCTGTCTCTAAGACCGCTTGTTTGCAGAAAGCGCAACAATGCTCTCAATGCCTGGCGTGCAGAGGACGGTCTCTGCCAGTGTCCTTGTACTCTTCCGACAATTGGCGATTGTCTATTCTATCTAAAGCTTTCGACAGTTCTTTTCTTGGCCCGCTGAAGCGAGGACACTCGCAGAGAAGATGGGAGAAAGTTTCTGCGCAGCCACAGTTGTCACATGTCGGGCTGCTGGCCATTTCGATTCGAAACGAATAAGCATTCGGAAAGGCCACTCCAATCCACAGACGGCACAAAAGTGTCTCCTCTGCTCTGGTTATTCCTGATTTAAGACGGAGCTGTAGGTGTGGGTCCAAATTATGAAGGCGGACGTTGGTGAATGCCGGTGAATTCCACTGAGCGAGTGTCAGTTCTCGTGCAAGTGATCTAAGCCTTGCACCGGCGTCCATTCTTGATAATGGTATAGCTACACAAGGGCCATCATCATGAGCAGTTCGGCTGTTTCATCTGCACGGTCGTTTCCATCAATGCTGCAGTGGCCTGGTATCCATTGATACGCTATCTCATGTTGTTTCTCTATAGCCCGGTGATGAAGCAGTCGTATTTAAGCAATTAGCTGTTCGTTTGGTCCATGAAGATATGGCGAGGCAATGCCCTGGAGAGCTGCTTTGGAGTCGCAGAATATTGACCATGTCTGCTGCGGTTCTTCAACTAGGAACTCCAGAGCGGCACAAATGGCGGCAAGTTCTGACGCCGTGGATGATGTCAGATGCGAGGTCCCGAACTTTATTGTGATGAATTTCTCCGGAACTACCACTGCGCCTGTTGAACTTGTTGAAGTGACCGACCCATCCGTGTAAATGTGAATGCGCCCACTGTGTTTCTCATGCAGAAATAGTAATGTTGTTTGTGTTAAGGTCAAATTTGACAAATTTTTTCTTCTTTTGCATTCCGGGGATGGTTATCAGGGCTTCCAGTGGATGTAGACACCACAATAGTAACGACAGTCTAGCTGCGTGCGTGAAGTTCGTGGGAATCACCGTGCGATGTGGGGCAATAATAGAGCAGAACGCAGAGCGTGGCCTGGAAGTTGGAGGGAGGCGAGGTGATGCGATCGAATCCGGGTGGCATATCTTTTGTGCGTTCTCAAAGCATCTACAGGAATGTAGGTTGTGATAGGGTGTTCATGAGCGATTGCGACAGTCGCTGCTGAGGATGCGCATCTCGGAATCCCGAGACATATTCTCAGTGCTTGAGCTTGTAATGACTGGAGGATGCGTACGTTTGTTATGCGGGCCTTGCCAAGCACAGGTAGGCTTTTCATTAGAGGAAATCCAGAAGAAGTAGAGGGAAGACATGCTTAAGAAAATGGCCGCACGCGTAGCTTTTCAACGGTCTAACTTGCTAAAGAATGTGATGGACATGAAAAAAAAGCTGACTACATAACCAGACAAAAGCCACGAGATTGTGCCACATAGTTGTAATTCATTTTCAAGCCCGAAAAACACAGCCACAAAACAGAATGCCAGACATTGTAATTGGGTTTTTCGCGTCTAAAACTCTGTTGCGAACGTACACCAACTAGCAACTAACCAACAGACTCGTATGTTATGCTATGCTATATATATCAAGCATTGTTTATTGTGGGCAGTTCAGAAAACCACAACTTTACTGTATTTGCCCTACACCGCTAAATATTACGCAGTATTAAGTTTCTGCGGCAGCACAACAAATATCGATAATATACTGTTGGCAGAGCTCTTTCCGAACGGCCGTCACTGCATCTTGCCATGACGACTACGCGTTTTCGTCTGCTAGCGGAAGCTTGTTGCGCCGCCAGTGCCACCAAACCGGAAGCTGTCCCGGCGCCGTGTGACGAGTAGTCAGACGCGGGGAGTTTTGCAACTTGTCTAGTTCAGAAACGTTGCGTTTCATGCGCATTGCGTGCTGTTTCTCCGTTGTTCTTAGTTTCCTTGCCATTTGCTCAAGCTTTGTTAACGGCCGTGATTGCTTGAAGGGAACTACTGGACAACGTCCGAGAAAGTGATGTGTGCCTATGTGACAGTCACTGAGTGATTTGTGAAGATGCCTGGGCACTGTTGTGTTCCCGGCTGCCGCGGGAATTACGACGGAGAAAAGACTGTGCGAGTCTTCACTTTCCCAGCTGATGCTGACAGAAGGAGGAGGTGGTTGAAAGCCGTTCCGCGTGCCGACTTTGAACCCGGAAAGCGCTCAGTGGTAAGTCTGAAATGCCTGATATTTATTGCGCGACGTTTGTGTGGTTACAAAATGAACTATGCTAGTTTTAAGTTATGAATTTGCCATTTTGCTCAAGAAATTAACTGCCTTATTTATTATTTGGGTTTGGTTTTACAGGTCTGAGGAGGGTCAGACATTCTGACTTCCTCTAAGTATGTGGGCTCAAAAACGGGCAAAGTCGTCGAGGCAAAATTGGAGATCGCTCCACTCAGCTCTGACGCCGTTCCCAATGTATTCCCGAACTGTCCTGCGTACCTTTCGCGCCCGCCGATACGTCCCGAGAAGCACCCGCTGATAGAAGGATGCGCCTTGAAGTCACCTTGGTCTCTAAACGTTGCTTGAAGCAGCCTCTTTACGAGAAGCCTATTCACTTCAGTCACACGTGGAGGAGGAAACAAAGAACAAGTTTGACACCTTCCAGGCTCTACTGGAGTGCCTTCCTGAATGAAGCTTTCGAACTTTTTGAACGTCATTTCCAGACATGCGTGCATTCACCTTCTGAATCTTGCTTTTGATGACGCCCCTCGTGTTTTGCTGTCAATAACGGTCTTAGAAGATCTCACGGCGAAAGTTCATTGCCAAGATGTGCAGCTTAGTACGATTGGTGGCATTGGTGCCATCCCTCACAAAGTGAGTGGCATTAGTTTTTTGACATGCCTGCTAGAATCTGTAGAGTCCTTACATAGAAAATTTTCCTGTAAGCATGAAGACAAAATAGAGGGTTTGCTCAAGTTGGCATTTTCTCTGCTTGAAGATACCTCAAACTGTTAACTGGCAGGTGTTGAACTACTCACTGCAATCCGTTTTTTGAAAGAGCAAGTTTCTCTTCTTCTCGTCAGCCATAGCAAGCAATCTCGGTATTATCCAGAGTTCCTGGTATTTTCGAGCATTCTATTTACAATGTCCCTGCATGCCTGTAGATTCTTGCGCAGTACCGGTAATGTTAGGCTGCCCCATCCATCCACTATACGTCGTGTGTTTAATTCATACAATGTAAGCCCAGCAGCTGAGCAGCGAGGCGCTTCTTTTCTTTCATATGCAAAAAAAGGGCACGAAAAAATTGTTGTTCTCATGACGGATGAAATTCACCTGCAGCCTTATGTTGACTAAAAGAGCGAAACAATTGTTGGTGTGGATAGCAATAGCCCTAATGCAGCAAAAACAGCGAATGTTTTTATGATGCAAAACCTACTTTCAAGTAAGAAGAATGTTGTGCCGATACTGCCAGTAGAGCGTATCAATGCGGAGAAGCTGCACACTACTGCGTAGTATCATTACTCAGTTGGAAAATGTTGGGTTGCGTATCATTGCTGTAATAACTGACAACAGCTCAATCAACCGCAAAACAATGTTACTTTTTGGGGCACCGGGCGAACTTCAGAGTGTCTATCCACACCCTGCTGAACCTGACCGTCCTCTTTATTCCTGATTGATCCTATGCACTTAATGAAGTATGTGAGGAACAACTAGCTCAATCAGCGAAACTCTGGGACATGCATGCTATTTCCTACCGCCACAGGATCTAGCGTACAGCCACCCATACTTACAGCGTCATTTTGTACACTTCGAGAACTACACTTGAAAGAACAGGGTCAGCTCATAAAATCTGCACTGGCGCTTACGACAAAATCTCCCAATCCTTCCAATATAGAACGACAAAATGTTAAGCTCGTCTACAGCAGCAGCTCTTCGAGCATGTGGGCCTAAACTTCAGCTCGAACGTGTGGCCGGCACAGCAGAGTTTTTAGAACTTATAACTAAGTAGTGGAGCATTGTTAATGTAAAAATATGCAACAAGGGCGTTCCACTTTGTGATGAGCTGCAGTCACCGATTGCATCAGTGACAAGTGCACAGGTTCACTTTCTGGTGAATATAGTGGACTGGCTAGATCTGTGGCAGTCCATAAGATTTGACACAGGTGTACTCGCAAGACAGACGCACAGTGCCCTCCGTCTCACAAAAGACACCTTAGTAAAGGTTATGAAGTATTGCCTGATTGAGCTGCAATATGATTATGTGCTTTCAGAGAAGTTTCAAACAGACTCTTTGGAAGATAGGTTCGGCAAATACCGTGAACTCTCCGGTGCTCAGTACCACATTTCCATCCGACAAGTATACAAGTCTAAGCGAAAGCTTTGTCCGCAGAACGTTCTGGAGCTCCCAGAAATGGAGGCTGCAGACGCGGTGGCAGTGAATAATGCTGTACTTGATGATTCTGAGATTGAATTAATGGATCAGACAAGAAGGTGCCGAATCTCCCAGCAATCACGTATGTTTCTGGCTGCATCCAAGAAGCTTCCGTGCATGGCTTGCAAAGAAAGTTTAATCCTGGATGACGACATTGAAGTTGAAGGCGTAGAATTGATCAAGTCCATGACACGTGGTAGTCTCAAGTTTCCGCAGCCTGCCATAGTAAATGCCGTTGTTACTGCGGAAATAGTTCTTGACAAACTGAGGAGCGAACAGCATGCAAAACAATCTCATGCGTTACCAAATCAAAAGGAGGCTTTCTTGACGCCCACACATGATTTGATAAACAACAATGTTGACTTTGATGTGTGTGAAGATGAACACAGTCCACAGTTGGTAATACATTATGTTCTATGTGCAGCAGCAAACACGCTTTCGAATAATAATTCTCATGCAGAAATAGTAATGTTGTTTGTGTTAAGGTCAAATTTGACAAATTTTTTCTTCTTTTGCATTCCGGGGATGGTTATCAGGGCTTCCAGTGGATGTAGACACCACAATAGTAACGACAGTCTAGCTGCGTGCGTGAAGTTCGTGGGAATCACCGCGCGATGTGGGGCAATAATAGAGCAGAACGCAGAGCGTGGCCTGGAAGTTGGAGGGAGGCGAGGTGATGCGATCGAATCCGGGTGGCATATCTTTTGTGCGTTCTCAAAGCATCTACAGGAATGTAGGTTGTGATAGGGTGTTCATGAGCGATTGCGACAGTCGCTGCTGAGGATGCGCATCTCGGAATCCCGAGACATATTCTCAGTGCTTGAGCTTGTAATGACTGGAGGATGCGTACGTTTGTTATGCGGGCCTTGCCAAGCACAGGTAGGCTTTTCATTAGAGGAAATCCAGAAGAAGTAGAGGGAAGACATGCTTAAGAAAATGGCCGCACGCGTAGCTTTTCAACGGTCTAACTTGCTAAAGAATGTGATGGACATGAAAAAAAAAGCTGACTACATAACCAGACAAAAGCCACGAGATTGTGCCACATAGTTGTAATTCATTTTCAAGCCCGAAAAACACAGCCACAAAAGAGAATGCCAGACATTGTAATTGGGTTTTTCGCGTCTAAAACTCTGTTGCGAACGTACACCAACTAGCAACTAACCAACAGACTCGTATGTTATGCTATGCTATATATATCAAGCATTGTTTATTGTGGGCAGTTCAGAAAACCACAACTTTACTGTATTTGCCCTACACCGCTAAATATTACGCAGTATTAAGTTTCTGCGGCAGCACAACAAATATCGATAATATACTGTTGGCAGAGCTCTTTCCGAACGGCCGTCACTGCATCTTGCCATGACGACTACGCGTTTTCGTCTGCTAGCGGAAGCTTGTTGCGCCGCCAGTGCCACCAAACCGGAAGCTGTCCCGGCGCCGTGTGACGAGTAGTCAGACGCGGGGAGTTTTGCAACTTGTCTAGTTCAGAAACGTTGCGTTTCATGCGCATTGCGTGCTGTTTCTCCGTTGTTCTTAGTTTCCTTGCCATTTGCTCAAGCTTTGTTAACGGCCGTGATTGCTTGAAGGGAACTACTGGACAACGTCCGAGAAAGTGATGTGTGCCTATGTGACAGTCACTGAGTGATTTGTGAAGATGCCTGGGCACTGTTGTGTTCCCGGCTGCCGCGGGAATTACGACGGAGAAAAGACTGTGCGAGTCTTCACTTTCCCAGCTGATGCTGACAGAAGGAGGAGGTGGTTGAAAGCCGTTCCGCGTGCCGACTTTGAACCCGGAAAGCGCTCAGTGGTAAGTCTAAAATGCCTGATATTTATTGCGCGACGTTTGTGTGGTTACAAAATGAACTATGCTAGTTTTAAGTTATGAATTTGCCATTTTGCTCAAGAAATTAACTGCCTTATTTATTATTTGGGTTTGGTTTTACAGGTCTGAGGAGGGTCAGACATTCTGACTTCCTCTAAGTATGTGGGCTCAAAAACGGGCAAAGTCGTCGAGGCAAAATTGGAGATCGCTCCACTCAGCTCTGACGCCGTTCCCAATGTATTCCCGAACTGTCCTGCGTACCTTTCGCGCCCGCCGATACGTCCCGAGAAGCACCCGCTGATAGAAGGATGCGCCTTGAAGTCACCTTGGTCTCTAAACGTTGCTTGAAGCAGCCTCTTTACGAGAAGCCTATTCACTTCAGTCACACGTGGAGGAGGAAACAAAGAACAAGTTTGACACCTTCCAGGCTCTACTGGAGTGCCTTCCTGAATGAAGCTTTCGAACTTTTTGAACGTCATTTCCAGACATGCGTGCATTCACCTTCTGAATCTTGCTTTTGATGACGCCCCTCGTGTTTTGCTGTCAATAACGGTCTTAGAAGATCTCAGCGGCGAAAGTTCATTGCCAAGATGTGCAGCTTAGTACGATTGGTGGCATTGGTGCCATCCCTCACAAAGTGAGTGGCATTAGTTTTTTGACATGCCTGCTAGAATCTGTAGAGTCCTTACATAGAAAATTTTCCTGTAAGCATGAAGACAAAATAGAGGGTTTGCTCAAGTTGGCATTTTCTCTGCTTGAAGATACCTCAAACTGTTAACTGGCAGGTGTTGAACTACTCACTGCAATCCGTTTTTTGAAAGAGCAAGTTTCTCTTCTTCTCGTCAGCCATAGCAAGCAATCTCGGTATTATCCAGAGTTCCTGGTATTTTCGAGCATTCTATTTACAATGTCCCTGCATGCCTGTAGATTCTTGCGCAGTACCGGTAATGTTAGGCTGCCCCATCCATCCACTATACGTCGTGTGTTTAATTCATACAATGTAAGCCCAGCAGCTGAGCAGCGAGGCGCTTCTTTTCTTTCATATGCAAAAAAAGGGCACGAAAAAATTGTTGTTCTCATGACGGATGAAATTCACCTGCAGCCTTATGTTGACTAAAAGAGCGAAACAATTGTTGGTGTGGATAGCAATAGCCCTAATGCAGCAAAAACAGCGAATGTTTTTATGATGCAAAACCTACTTTCAAGTAAGAAGAATGTTGTGCCGATACTGCCAGTAGAGCGTATCAATGCGGAGAAGCTGCACACTACTGCGTAGTATCATTACTCAGTTGGAAAATGTTGGGTTGCGTATCATTGCTGTAATAACTGACAACAGCTCAATCAACCGCAAAACAATGTTACTTTTTGGGGCACCGGGCGAACTTCAGAGTGTCTATCCACACCCTGCTGAACCTGACCGTCCTCTTTATTCCTGATTGATCCTATGCACTTAATGAAGTATGTGAGGAACAACTGGCTCAATCAGCGAAACTCTGGGACATGCATGCTATTTCCTACCGCCACAGGATCTAGCGTACAGCCACCCATACTTACAGCGTCATTTTGTACACTTCGAGAACTACACTTGAAAGAACAGGGTCAGCTCATAAAATCTGCACTGGCGCTTACGACAAAATCTCCCAATCCTTCCAATATAGAACGACAAAATGTTAAGCTCGTCTACAGCAGCAGCTCTTCGAGCATGTGGGCCTAAACTTCAGCTCGAACGTGTGGCCGGCACAGCAGAGTTTTTAGAACTTATAACTAAGTAGTGGAGCATTGTTAATGTAAAAATATGCAACAAGGGCGTTCCACTTTGTGATGAGCTGCAGTCACCGATTGCATCAGTGACAAGTGCACAGGTTCACTTTCTGGTGAATATAGTGGACTGGCTAGATCTGTGGCAGTCCATAAGATTTGACACAGGTGTACTCGCAAGACAGACGCACAGTGCCCTCCGTCTCACAAAAGACACCTTAGTAAAGGTTATGAAGTATTGCCTGATTGAGCTGCAATATGATTATGTGCTTTCAGAGAAGTTTCAAACAGACTCTTTGGAAGATAGGTTCGGCAAATACCGTGAACTCTCCGGTGCTCAGTACCACATTTCCATCCGACAAGTATACAAGTCTAAGCGAAAGCTTTGTCCGCAGAACGTTCTGGAGCTCCCAGAAATGGAGGCTGCAGACGCGGTGGCAGTGAATAATGCTGTACTTGATGATTCTGAGATTGAATTAATGGATCAGACAAGAAGGTGCCGAATCTCCCAGCAATCACGTATGTTTCTGGCTGCATCCAAGAAGCTTCCGTGCATGGCTTGCAAAGAAAGTTTAATCCTGGATGACGACATTGAAGTTGAAGGCGTAGAATTGATCAAGTCCATGACACGTGGTAGTCTCAAGTTTCCGCAGCCTGCCATAGTAAATGCCGTTGTTACTGCGGAAATAGTTCTTGACAAACTGAGGAGCGAACAGCATGCAAAACAATCTCATGCGTTACCAAATCAAAAGGAGGCTTTCTTGACGCCCACACATGATTTGATAAACAACAATGTTGACTTTGATGTGTGTGAAGATGAACACAGTCCACAGTTGGTAATGCATTATGTTCTATGTGCAGCAGCAAACACGCTTTCGAATAATTTGTGTAAACGAAAAAAATGATCAGTTGGTTGTTAAAAAGAGATAAAGAGCGAAAATTGAAGACATTGAAGAAGTGACTACTGTGATTGTGTGTGTTGGCTTGTGACTGTTCTTTTTTGTGCGAGAGTTTAGAGACAGATTTTTTATTGTATTTTCATATTCTGCATCTTTTCTTGTGTGTACTGAAAAATTTGTGGCAGCGTTCACGTATTCCATATGAGTTATAGATGTAGCAGTTCGATAACCTTTTGCTGGCTGTTTATTTTTCCTAAATAAAAACATGACTTGTCAAAATTGCGTGCGCGGTCCTTAAAAATTATAAGGAACGTATTTTTGTACACCTGCGCATCGATACAAAAGCAGTAATAATATGCCTGAATGTTACTCATTATACGATCAAGGAAGCAAGAAGAAACATTCATTTAAACTCTGAGCAATTAAACCACAATTCTGCGATCGAGTAAAACGTTTATTGGAGCCGACTGAAAAAAAAAAGAACGTTACTGGTCCTTACTCAGCCTCGAAAGCCCTCAGGCGCACGCGAAACTGCGTCGAAAAGCCGTGCGCATGCGCAAGCTGAACCTCCAGGGCCGTCGTAGTGCGGTGACGTCATGGAGCCGTGGAGAGGCCTTAAACATCAAGGTGGCGTTGCCCAAGACCGAGTCCAAACGCTATGTCTTGCGCTGACACCTAGGGGAAGCGTAGTGTCCCCGTGGAGGCGCGTGGCCGACGCGGCACGATCAGCTGCGAAAAAAAAAGAAGGGGGGCAGCAGACCACCTGCTGCGACTCTATTCAGTTTTCCCCGTCGTCCCTAATACTGAGACGCGATCTCTTAATTGCACAGCTACGCACACAGCAAAAGAACGCGCCCGGACTACCGTAACGCGCGGTTCGTTGCGTTAATTACGTCGCACACACACTCGCGAACAAGTTCATCGCACTCGCGAAATGCACGGTGGACGACGCGTCGTTGATTCCCGAACTCTGAGACACGATCTCTTAATTGCACAGCAGCGCACACTCCAAGAGAACGCGCCTTAACGTCTGCAATGGGCGGTTCATTTTGTTAATTAAAACGGCCTCGTAATTGCACAGCAACACACAGCGTGAGAACGCGTCCCAACGTCTGCAAGGCGCGGTTCATTCCGTTAATTGAAAGGGCCAGCGTCACTCATGCACTCGCGAAATGCACCACGGACGACACCAAACCCTAACGAAACCACAAATTCAAGGGAAAATTTCTCCGCCAAATCTGGTGGCAGTTTGGCAACACTGATACTCCAAGTCTGGCAACAATTTATGCAACGCTAGGGTGGCTAGAACTAGCAACGCCAAGCAGAACTTTATTTATTATTTATTTATTAAAGATACTCTTAAGGCCAGAAGGCACTACAGAAAGGAGTAGAAAAACAATAATTTACAGTGCAGTAAAAGAAAAAAAGAAGTTACAGGACATCTTGTACGGCGAGTTTAGAATATTTTTTGCCTATTATGCAGGCTATGGAGGCGGGAAGGTGGTTCCAGGCGGCGCTTGTCCTAGGAACAAATGAGTCATTGCACAATCTGGTGCGACAGGATTGTAGACCTACCTTATAGCAATGATCGATCCTCGGTGATTTGAAACTAGGTGGATGAAATAGGGCGTCCTTCAAATGGCTGTTAAAATGATAGATTTTGTGAAAAAGGCTAAGGCGCGAAAGTTTGCGGCGCAACAAAAGGTCCGGCAAGTTTAAGGTGTTTTTCAGGAATGTGACACTGGAATGACGTGAATAATTCTATAGGATGAAACGCGCTGCACAATTTTGAATGGCTCCGAGGGTTTCAACGATAATGGTATGAGTTGTGTCCCATAACGCGCATGCGTACTCTAATTTTGATCTTACCAATGTTTTGCTGAGTGTTAGCTTGATTGAAGATGGGGCAGAGGAAAAGTTTCGCCGCAGGTAACCAAGCATGCGATTACCATTGTTACTTACATATTCTTCGTGTATATTCCATGAAAGATTAGAAGATATATGAACACCGAAGATATATGAACACAAAGATATTTATAATGTCCAACAGATGGTAACGGAATGTTATTGAGGAAGTATGTACGCGAACAATGGGTAGAATTGCGGCATGAAACTCGCATGTTTTCGCATTTAGTCATGTTAAGTGTCATGAGCCCTTTATTACACCATTCGAATACGCCATCTAGATCGCGTTGGAGGTTAATATGATCGGTATGGATAAAAAGCTTCTGGTAAAGTACGCAGTCATCTGCGAATAGTCTGACTGTTGAGGAACAAACACAAGAAGGAAGATCAATAATATAAATTAGGAAAAGCAGTGGGCCTAAAACGGAGCCTTGTGGTACACCAGACGTTACGGCGGAATCAGTTGAACAAAAATTGTTAGCTGTCACATACTGGCTACGGTTACAGAAAAATTCTTTCATCCATGCAAGTACGTTGGGGTGAATATTGAGTTGATTAAGTTTGAAAATAAGTTGTTTATGTGAGACGGAGTCGAACGCTTTAGCGAAATCTAAGTATATTGCCACGGTCCATTTCCTAAGTTTTTGTTATCGTCCCAAAAGACCACACGATTCTCAGCGCAAACCGCGCCTGCAGTTTTCGAGAAGGTTCCGGACTGTAGTAGATCATTTCGATAAGATCACGCCCACTGTGCGAACGGTACAGATTGTTCTGGAACCTACGCCACCGCCAGCGATAACGCTAGAACATTCGACGGCAAGAGTATAAATGCCGACGCGCTTCGCCGCTTGTCAGTTGTTGATCGAAGGCCGACGCTCCGTTCGCCGCTATCAGTTCGAGACTGCTATCTGTGCGAGACTGCTGCTGTAATTGGACTTTTACCGGGCACAGGTTCGCCCAAATAAACAGTAAAGTTCCAACACGAAGTCTTCTGTATTCGGCCACGTCACGACCCCGTGACATCTGGTGGAGGTGCTGCTTCGTTCATGTACCGGACGCCCCCGTCAAGCCGTGAACCCAGCCCACGTCGCGGAGAAGACACCGACGCCAACCAGGAGCAGCGAACAAGCCGCCGACAGCAAGGGCTACCACCGGAGTACGGGCTTCTACCAGACAAAGCGCGGAAGACCAAGGCCCTGACCGCGACTGCAGCGACAATAACAACCGCAGCGTCCAAGCCCACGATGGTCATGCATCAACCCAGGGAACCACCAATTTTCCATGGGTCATCGTTCGAAGACCCGGAGTCCTGGCTAGAAACATACGACCGTGTGGCCGCCCTCAACCACTGGGACCATGACGAAAAGCTGCGTCGTGTGTTCTTCTATTTGGAAGACACCGCTAGGACCTGGCTCGAAAATCGAGAGTCCACGCTCCGAACGTGGGATGTTTTCTGCGGCGCATCCCTGCAAACGTTCGCGAGCGTCGCTCGCAAAGAGAGGGCCGCTGCTTTATTAGAAACCCGGGTTCAGCTACCGAATGAAAATGTCGCCATTTTCACAGAAGAAATGACCCGACTATTCCGTCACGCTGACCCAGACATGCCTGAGGAGAAAAAAGTTCGTTTCCTCATGCGAGGGGTCAAACAGGAGCTCTTCGCGGGACTGATGAGAAACCCACCGAGAACCGTCCAAGAATTTGTAGCTGAAGCGACCACTATCGAAAAGACCCAGGACATGCGCACCAGACAGTATAATCGTCGCCTGACTGCAGACTGCGCTGCTGCTCAAGCCAGTAACTCCGGAGACCTGCGTGAAACAATCCGAGCGATCGTGCGGGAAGAACTGCGCAAGCTGTTGCCTTCGGCACAGCCTCAAGTGCATTCAATCGCCGACATTGTGCGAGAAGAAGTTCGGCAATCGCTTCAAATTCCCCACGCACCGGTGCCCGAGCCGGAAGCTATAAGCTACGCCGCTGCACTGTGCCCCAACGCTCCTCCCCGTCAACGCCAAAACGCCGCCCCATCGCACTTCCGTCGACAGACGCTGCCGCCGCCACCACCCCCACCGACGTCATACCGTTCGCCAGCGGCCCAGCGCAGTGCACCGAGAAGGACTGACGTCTGGCGCACCCCTGACCATCGCCCGCTCTGCTACCACTGCGGTGAGGCCGGACACACATACCGCCGTTGCCAGTACCGACAGATGCGACTGCGTGGCTTCGCCGTCAATGCACCGCGTCCACAGCCAGGAGAACGACCACGTGACATCGCCGACTACCTGACAGGAACTCGGTGGACACCACGAAGCCCTTCGCGTTCGCCGTCGCCCAGCCGCCGCACGTCACCGCACCACCGGCAGTACTCTGGCCCAACGCGGGGCCGGTCTCCTAGCCCGTATCCGGGAAACTAAGGGCAGCAACCGGTAGAGGTACGGTTGCTGTGCGACGAAGTACCGAAGATCCTCCGACGACGACGACGCCGCGACGGAGCTATCCGAACACAACGCCAAACAGGCAAAGCCCTGACGGCGAAAGCTCACTTACCGAAGGTGGCCTGACGACGCAACATGGAAGCAGCGGAACAAGCCGACACAGCCGTGACCCGACGCCATGCCCTAACTGTAATGCGAGACGGCGAACTAGAAACCTCGACGTTCTTATCGACGGCCACAGGGTGACCGCTCTCGTCGATACTCGAGCCGACTATTCTGTCATCAGTGGGTCGATCGCCGCGAAGTTAGGAAAGTTAGGACAGCTTGGAAAGGCCCTGAAATCAGTACAGCCGGAGGTCATCTCATAACGCCTGCAGGAATCTGCACAGCGAGAGTCACCATTAACGGCCGTATTTATCCTACAGACTTGGTAGTCCTACAGCGTTGCTCGAGATATGTCATCCTTGGCATGCACTTCTTATGCCTCCATGGTGCTGTCATCAACCTAAAAACAAAGTCGATAACATTATCCACAGAAGAAGCACTACCACCGCGCACGCCGTCAGGACACCATACATTGAATGTGCTGGAAGAACAAGTCACTATTCCGCCTCGCTCAAGCGTCATTATTTCAGTCGGCGCTCCTAAATCACCTGACTTGGAAGGCGTCGTTGAAGGCAGTCAGCACCTGTTGGTCACCCGAAATGTCTGCGTCGCAAGAGGAATTGCAGAGCTGTGGGGAGGCAAAGCAACGGTTATGCTCACGAATTTCAGCAATAAGTACAAACATGTGAACAGAGGAACAACGGTCGCATACATTGAACAAATTGTCGAAGCCACCAGTGCTTTCGCCCTCGCCGATTCTGCGGAACCTGCTCAGAGGAACCAAGCCCCTCCCATAGTTTTCGACGTCAATCCCAGACTTCCGAACGATAAGCAAGAACAGCTCAAGGCCCTGCTCCTGCAATACGAAGATTGCTTTTCGTCGTCATCGAAAATTCGGCAGACCCCAATCAAGAAACATCGCATCATAACAGAAGAAAATGCCAGACCACTCCGTCAGAGTCCGTACAGGGTTTCGACGCGAGAACGTGAAGCCATGAAGAGACAAGTTGATGAAATGCTGCGGGATGACATTATCCAGCCGTCCAAGAGTCATGGGCATCCCCCGTGGTGTTAGTGAAGAAAAAGGATGGGACTCTACGTTTTTGCGTCGATTATCACCGCCTAAACAAAATCACAAGAAAGGACGTGTATCCTCTCCCACGAATAGACGACGCACTTGATCGGCTCCATAACGCCAAGTACTTTTCGTCAATGGACCTCAAGACTGGCTATTGGCAAATCGAAGTCGACGAAAGAGACCGAGAGAATACGGCGTTTATAACACCGGACGGCCTCTTCGAGTTTAGGGTGATGCCCTTCGGCCTTTGCTCAGCGCCTGCAACTTTTCAACGCGTTATGGATACAGTACTGGCAGGATTGAAGTGGCAGACTTGCCTTGTGTACTTGGACGACGTCGTCGTGTTTTCCTCGAGTTTCGACGAGCATCTTCGGCGCCTTGAAGCTGTACTTCAAGCCATCAAGACTTCCGGACTCACACTGAAGCCAGAAAAGTGCAGATTTGCGTACGAGGAGCTCTTGTTTCTGGGGCACGTTATCAGCAAGTCTGGAGTTTGTCCCGATCCACGGAAAACAGCCGCCATCGCCGACTTCCCGCCACCCACTCACAAGAAAGCCGTGCGCCGATTTCTGGGCCTGTGTGCCTATTATAGGCGGTTCGTGAAAAAGTTCGCCCACATCGCCGATCCGCTCACTAACCTTACCAAGGCCGACGTGGAGTTTAAGTGGGAAACGCCACAGGAACACGCTTTCCAGGAGTTTAACTTCGCCTCCGGACGCCTCCATTACTTGCCCATTTCGACTAATTTGCCGAGACAGAAGTACATACTGACGCAAGCAGCGTAGGTCTTGGCGCCGTTCTTGTGCAGAGGGCTGACGGACTTGAAATGGTTATTAGTTACGCCAGCCGATCGCTATCCAAAGCAGAAGCAAATTATTCTACAACAGAAAAGGAGTGCCTCGCCATCATCTGGGCTACGTCGCAATTTCGCCCCTACCTGTACGGCGGGCCCTTCAAAGTTGTGAGCGACCACCACGCATTGTGTTGGCTAGCCACCTTGAAGGACCCTTCAGGTCGCCTCGCATGATGGAACCTTAGACTTCAAGAATATGACATTACTGTCATTTACAAGCCCGGCAAAAAACACTCCGACGCCGATTGTCTCTCTCGTGCGCCTGTTGACCAACCGCTTCCCGACGACCCGGATGACGACTACTTCTTAGGAACGATGACGACCGACGACTTCGCTGAACGGCAGAGGGCCGACCCGGAACTTAAGGCCTTATTAGGATACCTCGAAGGCAGGACCGCCGAAGTCCCGAAGGTATTCAAGCGCGCATTTGCGTCGTTCTTTCTACGAAACGGTCTTCTACAAAAGAAAAACTTTTCACCGCTCCGAGCTAAGTACCTCCTTGTGGTGCCTTAGGCTCTGCGACCAGAACTCCTGCAGGCCCTGCACGACGATCCGACGGCAGGGCACCTCGGTGTTTCTCGCACGCTCGCGAGGATACAAGAAAGGTACTACTGGCCACGTCTTACCACCGACGTCACTCGTTATGTGAGAACATGCCGGGACTGTCAGCGACGCAAGACACCGGCGGCAAGGCCAGCGAGATTTCTGCAGCCAATTGATCTGCCTTGCCGACCTTTCCAGCAGATTGGTATGGACCTACTGGGGCCGTCCCCGACGTCGGCTTTCGGAAACAAGTGGATCGTGGTAGCTACCGACTACCTCACCCGCTACGCCGAGACAAAAGCCCTTCCCAACGGCAGTGCATCCGAGGTAGCTAAGTTCTCGTCGAAAATATTGTCCTACGTCGCGGCGCCCCGGAGGTCCTTATCACCGACAGAGGAATGGCATTTACTGCCGACTTAACTCAAGCGATCTTGGCATACAGTTAGAGAAACCACCACCGCACGACAGCGTACCACCCACAGACCAACGGCCTCACCGAACGGCTTAACAAGAAGATCGCCGACATGCTGGCGATTTACGCCGATGTCGAACACAAGACGTGGGACGCCATTCTTTTGTACGTGACCTTCGCATACAACACGGCGGTGCAGGAGACGACACAGATATTTCCATACAAATTGGTCTACGGAAGGAGCCCGGCAACGACGCTCGATGCCATGTTCCCCAACGTCACCAACGAAGAAAACCTCGATGTGAGTAAGTACCTTCAACGCGCCGAAGAAGCCCGACAACTCGCGCGTCTCCGTATCAAGAATCAACAGACGACCGACAGCCACCGTTACAACCTTCGCCGACGCTTCGTGGAATACCAGCCCGGTGAACGTGTTTGGGTGTGGTCGCCGATACGCCGACGTGGACTAAGTGAAAAGCTTCTGCGACGGTACTTCGGACCATACAGGGTGGTTCGACGTCTCGGCCCACTTGATTACGAGGTTGTCCCCGACGGCATCACGAACTCTCAACGACGCCGATCGCGACCTGAAGTCGTCCATGTCGCGCGCCTCAAGCCGTTTCATGCGCGTTAACAAACTGAACCAGTGTTTTTTGTATTATTGTTGTATCGTAATTTATTCATTGTACTTTCTTGCATTATTATTGTACTTTCATGTTTAGTTAAAGCATCGGGACGATGCCTTTTTTTTCAAAGGGGGGCAATGCCACGTTCCATTTCCCAAGTTTTTGTTATCGTCCCAAAACACCACACGATTCTCAGCGCAAACCGCGCCTGCAGTTTTCGAGAAGGTTCCGGACTGTAGTAGATCATTTCGATAAGATCACGCCCACTGTGCGAACGGTACAGATTGTTCTGGAACCAACGCCACCACCAGCGATAACGCTAGAACATTTGACGGCAAGAGTATAAATGCCGACGCGCTTCGCCGCTTGTCAGTTGTTGATCGAAGGCCGATGCTCCGTTCGCCCCTATCAGTCCGAGACTGCTATCTGTGCGAGACTGCTGCTGTAATTGGACTTTTACCGGGCACAGGTTCGCCCAAATAAACAGTTAAATCCCAACACGAAGTCTCCTGTATTCGGCCACGTCATGACCCCGTGACAATATGCAGTCAGTATCAAATTCAATATCTGCGTTAATGAATAAGTCATTGGTAAAACACAGCAACTGCGTTTCGCACGAAACAGCTTTACGGAATCCATGCTGATAAGTGCTAAAGAAGGAATTTGACCCAAGGAGTTCTATAAGGTGCTGGTATATTATATGTTCCAAGATTTTTACTGGGATAGATGTTAATGATATCGGATGGTAGTTATTGAGGGAATGTACATCACCAGATTTATGCACAAGGACCACCTTCCAAGCGTTCCAGTCAGATGGCAATGTGGACGTCTGCAATGACTGTTCAAAAAGTTTTGACAATATTAGAGCAAAGTAGACTTGTGTACACTTCAACATTTTTGACGAGAAACTATCTGGATTGGTCAACACTTTTAATGCACAATAAATATTTCAACGCCAACTGCGTCAACGATGGGGTCCATTCGGAAGAAATTGGTTCTTGTTAAATGCGGGAATATCGTAGAGGTGCTTTTAAGAAAGTGTGCAGCAAATACATAATTCAGAACATTGCAGAACTCGCTAAGAGCAACTGGGACATTAGACTGGATTAATTGAATTCAACGCGTTTTAGTTCCGCTGATGATGCTCCAAAACTTACGCAGGTTAAAAGGGAGCAGCGAAGGAAGAGTTTTATCAAAAAATTCTTGTTTGGCTTTTGAAAGTGCAGTGCAGAATTCTCTATTAAATATCTGATAGAATGACGAATGGCCTCTTCTGACTGTTAATTTGGCGCGTCTGAATGCCTGCTTCTTTTTGTTGTGCATGCGCTTTACCGTGGTATTAAACCATTGAGAGCGAGGATTTGATGAAACCTTTCCTTTCCGTACGAAGTGATCAATAAGGGATAGTAATTCGTTCTTATATTCTAGACAGTTCTGCTCAACTGATCGCTTCTCAAAGTTAGCAAAAAACAAGTCAACAAAAGATTGTAATTCTCTGTTCATTCCATCAAAATCCGCCTTACTATAGTCTTGGATAACTTTGCTTTTTTCCTTGATGGAAACACGTGCTTTTAAGGTAAAGGGGATTATACAGTGGTCGCTAATACTCTGTAGATGAGTTAAAGGCGAAGCTTGGTCAAGTGTAGTGGGTAAGTATTAGGTCCAATAAGTTGGCGGAAGTGGGAGTAATGCAAGTGGGAAAGTCAACGAGCTGCGTCAAGTTGAAGTCGTGACAAAAAGCCAAAAATTCCTTGCTTTCAGATGAGCTATGCTTTAAAGTAAGTGAGTCTCTTTCCCACATGATATTAGGAAAGTCGAAGTCGCCAAGAATGAACAAGAGTGATTTGGGATGTCTGACGAACAGCTGATTGATAACATCGTGCAGGTCATTACAGAAGGATGATGATGCGGTTGGTGACTGGTAGCAAACAAAAGTACTATTTCACGAGAATCAATGAGTACACGCACGCACACAAGCTAAAGGGAAGATAGAACATGAATAACACAAGAAGCAAGGTTATCGACTATTGCCAGCAAGACTCCACTATCGGACCGGCAATCGCGGTCACATCTGTAAAACTTGTAGCTTTTTTCACGGTCTAAGATTTATTCGTTTTCAACTTTTGCTGAAAGCCAAGTCTCCGTCAGACCAACAATATCAGCGGAGCAGAAATCAATAGCAGAAGACAGTTCGAAGCGTTTATTCAGCACGCTCGGCACATTAGAAAAGAAAAAAGGAGACGTCTCCTGCGCAGCAATGAGACTGCCGTAGCTATGATGTGCTTGTAGTAACAGAACGTGCAGATACAGTGACCGCATTGTGCTGTGTATAGAGGGCTCGTGGTGAGCGGATTTCGCTAACGCTGTCAGTTTCTGCGCAGTAAGCGTACATTTTTTTGTTCATAATTAGTTTGTTAAGTCGCAGCAAGTACGGTTGCCCGGCTGCCTTTGTAAATTCTGTTAGTTTCCTCCTTCACTTTCGTGTCCATGTGCAAAAATCTTCCTTGCCCAAAGCTGAATTAAAGTGTAGCTTCACAATGCCGATAGACAAAAAGTACCATGGCTAACCGCGGACGATTTGAACTAATTAACTGACAGAAACGCAATCGCGGCCACCGAGTTAGCCCAGTGGTTAGAGCATCGAACGCGATATTCGAAACGCAATCGATGCCAATGGGCTGCTGCTTTTCGAGCGACAGGATAAGCTCAATACTTAAACTGCAACAATTACCACTCTTGCATTATTAAAAAAAGTAAAACAAAAATATTTCATTGAGTTTTTAATAAAAAACGACGACGTAGTAACTACTTTTTAATGGTTTTTTAATACAACTCGAAATACACGTTGAGTGCCCCTAACAGGGAAAATGCACACTAACTTATCTGACTGCTAAAAGAAGAGTGAATAGTTCCACTATACGCACAAATAACGAAACTTGCCATGGTCGATTTTTTCGCCCTCTTCGGCCATCGCGAGAACATGAGAGTTTCCGGGGCCTGGTTACAGTGTACTAGAAGGGGGTAGTGGAGGGAACGAGGCGGCCGCGCCGTGTCGAGGCTGATTCTCCGGTGGGTGACAGCAGCGGCGGCGCTGTAGTTTCATGGTACTTAGGGAGCCTACATGAACGGCCGTTTTTAGGGTGATGGCAGCCTTTGACCCACTACATGCCGCCAACGCACCGCCGCCCACAAAAACACAATGTTGCCAGACAGCAAGGCCGCGCTGTCGCCCCATCTTGGTGCCCGCACTGCGTCTACGACCGGTTGCGTTTAGTTCTCAATAATACAGCGTCGAACGTTGCGGTAGCGTGTGAAACGCTGCCGGTGAAGCCTTAGAATGCCTGGATGCTGCGTACCGCTCTGCACTAACCACAACAGAAAGGGGGTGTGAATGTTCCACTTCCCAGCGAGCCCTGGCCGACGACAACTATGGCTGGCTCAAGTGAAGCGAGACGACTGGGAGCCCACCAGTGCGTCTCGTATTTGCTCTGTGAGTACTGCGTATTTCGTTCACTGTTTTTTTCTGCGGCACACGTACATGTGTTTCGCGGTGTTCGCGAATGAGTAGATAACCGAAGTTGTCGTTGCTGCGTCCACGCATTGCGAGTAGGAAGCCCACAAACGGGACGCGTCCGCGCGTTCGTACGGAGACGCGCTCGCTAGTCTGAGCTGTTGCCACGCTTGCGTTCGTGTCAGCATAACCTCAGTATTATGTCGCAAGTGTTTGTGTGTGGGCTGCGAATTTCTTCGTGCGCTCACTTTAAGAACTGGGTCGCTTACACGACCCTGAGAACCGCCGCTGTCAAAAGCCCAGGTGTTGTGTGTTGTTACAAGGACTGGGCTCCGACGCCGTACGTAGGTATACATGCTCGGTCGCCTCCCTACAATAATGCTGAATAGTCCAGCTGAATCAAATTCTAGCTGTTTGTCGCAAATGCATCTGCAGTCAGATGCCAAATGAGTGGCTCCAAAATGGCGGCGCACAGAAAACTATGCTGAATTCGATGGAAGCTGGCAACAGCGTGCCCCGTTGCCCGCTGGTTTTGGCTGAGTTTCTTGAAGGCACCTATTAAGATGTCTCCACCCTAAAAACGGCCGTTCATGTAGGCTCCCTAATGGTACTGAAGATCGCGGGAGCGTCTGCATTGGGACCGCGCGCACTAGCCTGCGAAAGCGTGTAATTGCTCATTTTTAGCGCGTTTAAGGCGTTTCTGAGCCTTTATCAGTGGACGCACCTACTACGCACCATGGTGCACGAGTGAAAATGCAGGCATACCAAAATTACGTCTATACATTCACTGTTTCAAGAGCCTGCTGACCCAGAAAAAAAATGTCAATCGAAACTGGTACAGATCAGCCTAGCTCCTTACTCAATCAGCGCTTTGAGCTGCGTTACATCATAGGTGGATATTGGCGAACTACAAAGAGAGAAGTATCAAAACTATGATTAAATCATGCGCTCGTTTTGTAAGCAGTCTCTACAAAATCCAGAGCACAGTGTTCTTCATTTGAGCCTATATGCGCTCGATCGTTTCACGAGAAACCGGAGTGCAAGTAACGTTGTCACAACATTAATTGGTGACGACTCTTTTTATAATGCCTGTTTTGTGGAAGATAATAATTATTGCTTTCCGAAAGGCTTATTACATATCAAACTTAGTAAAAACAACACTCAAACATATTAAAAAGTGCCAATTGTATATACAGCCCATCTGTTAATCTGCGTAAATTTGTTGTAACCAGTTCTTATTTTGTATCGACAGCTTAAATTGTGCTGGTTTCCAAATAATCTATTGGTATAACGCCATTGCAAGCGAGCAAGTTTATGACGATGTTTTTTATTATAAGCAGAGTTCTATTAATAGGCGCCAAAAGTGTAGGCAGGCAGATGTGCGTCATGCCCCTTAGCACAGCTACTATTTTTAGGCGGTGCATTTCTTGTTCGACTTCGTAAGACATGAACTAGTTTTGAGACATTATACTGAAAAAGGTGAAATATACAGTGCGCATTTGTAGAGACACGCTATGTTCCACTTTACCAACTGCAAGATATTAACGAAGGGCTACCCAGGATTTTGTTTTTTTGAGAGGGTGTGATGTGCAGCAGAATGCCTAACTTTGGCAATTGGTGTCGCTGTGATTGCCTGTAACTATTTTAGTATACCCCGAAAAGTTAAATTACCGAAACATTTGATGGTGTACGGGGTTCAGATTCCCTACCTTTCTTTTCTTTCCTTGCGTCTTTCTGGGTCTGCGTGCGTGTGACAAAGTATTTGTTTTTTAATCTCACAGCTTCCTGAGCACAGCTCACTTCCAATAAATCAGCTCAGTTATTCTGAATATTGTAGACGCCTAAGCAACGAAGAAAGAGTTAGGAAAAAAAAAAGTCAGTATAAGACACACCCTTTCTGAATTATTTTCGATTTCTCGCAAGGGCTTTTATGGAGTTCAAATTTCTTAGATGGGCGTGTGTGGCTTCAAGGGCTATGACATCATATGCTAGACGTGAATGATGGGCAGGTGCGAAGCAATCTGCATCAAGAAATTGCGATGGAGGAGCCGAAGCGCAAAGCTGTTCCTACAAGCGGCACGCGGCTCTTTCAGTATTGCCCCGCCGCGGTGGTCTAGTGGCTCGGCCGCTAACCAGCAGGTCGCGGGATGAAATCTCGGCTGCGGCAGCTGCATTTCCGAAGGAGACGGAAATGTTGTAGGCCCGTTCGCTCAGATTTGGGCTCACGTTAAGGAACATCAGGTGGTCGAAATTTCCGGAGCCCTCCACAACGGCGTCTCTCATAATCATATGGTGGTTTTAGGACGTTAAACCCTACAAATCAATCAATCTTTCAGTTCTATGCGACTGCAGCGCCGCCGCTGCGAGCAACGCGGGATATATCAGGCGGGGAGGCGCGGTCACGCCATTCAACACTTCTTGTACACTCTAGCTTGGTGTTGCTTGTAGCTGCTGCTGATAATGATGGTTGGTGATCCTGCCCTTTACAACGAGTCGCCAGTAGTTTGGACCGCAAAACGGTGTGACCAAGTGAAGAAAAAGAACTAAAGAACTTAAAAAAACCTAAATTGACTAACACAGAAATTTGAGCTACCACTAAACACGTAGTGCACCACTGCCGCCACCAGTATTCAAAGCGCCTCTTCGTCACTTCTAGCACATTCCGTATCTATACGCTCTGGCCATGGAGGAAAGGAAAAACCATGGAAACAACTTTCCTTCCTCCGCGGCTCTGGCCATGGCACTGGCTCTCTACACCGAAGCCAAGCACGATGCTGCAGTGGCAAAAATAAAAAATTGTGATGAGCGACAAGTGGCGCCTACGAAGCGCACTGAAGCCTCTGAGGAGGAGCCGCGTGGGGACGTGCGCAGTCGTTTATACGTTGTTTGCACGTTTCCGACAGTTTCGACGGGCGCATTCGTCCTCATTTTTTTTATTGTGGTGGCACTCTCGCAGCAATGATTCTGTATGTACTCTCATGGCGCAAAAACAAAGTCATCGGCTCGTCCCGGGGAGCATCACAGTCAGGTTGTTCGGCGTTCCAAAGGAAGTTCTGCGCAGTGCGCGTAGATCGTTCCCGCGTGCTATGACTAGCTGCTTCAAGAAAAATTGGCTGTGTGAGAGCTGCACTTTGATGAGAGGTACATCTCCCGGCACTTCGAGCTCACTGTGAATGACGAGCTTGTGCGCATTGAAAAGGGTAGGCCCATAGGCACCCGAAAGATGGCACGACGGGGCTTTTTGGGCGGCTTCAGCATTCTTGGTACCGACCGCCAGGGATACTGAGAAAATGAAACGCTCGCTGAACACAGTGACACGCTGAAGTGCCAGTGCCCTTTTTGGCACGTTTTCAAAGAACGTTTCTTGGGCACTTACATAATTAGCCATGACCCACCTGCTCACAACTATAAAAAAGAAAATGGTTGCGCGTGCAAGTCCGATGTTGCTACGTCTACTCACTAGGTTGTGTGTTCTGGTGGTACCATCAGATTTCGTAAACTGCATTGACGGGTGCTATAGGCGTGCTTGCCGTTCAGGGAGGTGGGTGGGGGGGGGTTGATGGATGGATGGATATGGCTGTACCCTTTAGATCGGGCGGTGGCTAGCGCCACCAAGCCGTAATACTTAATGAACCAAAAACTAGATTTATTTTTTTCCCTTAAATAGTGAGGTTGAGGAGTCGTACTTTGAAGTAAAGGGTTTAATTTTCACTCGTGCCTTGACTTTAGCCACCAATCAGATGACCTCCTTCTACTTAATTCTACCCGCTTAAAGTCTCTTTTTACCTCACTGTCCCTAAACCCTAGTGCTTTGAAAAACTCTGCGCCATCATCCTGAACTATAGGGTGAAGCCCTTTACAGAACATTATCAAGTGTTAGGGAGTTTCTTCTTCCTCTCCACACGCACTGCATACTGTGTCTACCCCTTCGTATTTGGCCCAATATGTTTTAGTTCGCAATACTCCCGTCCTGGCCTCAAACAGTAGAGAACTACCCCGAATATTATTATAGATACTTTCCTTGGCAATTTCCTGCTTTAAAGTTCGATAGATCTCTAGTGCGGACTTCTTAATCATACCAATTCTCCACATATTGGTCTCAGCTTCCTTCACCTTCTTTTTAACCGATAATTCTTTTTGATTTGGTCCCTGCTGTTTTCCGAGTATTTACCAGTCAATTTTATGGTTCGCTTCCGCCATTTTATATTGACATTCTTCATGTACAAGTAGCTGAATACATTCATAGCCCAACGCTTCTCCCCCATTTCTCTCGATCGCTTCTCAAAATTTAACCTGCTGCCAGCTTCCCCACCCTAAAATGATGTCCATTCCATATCACCTTGTACTCCCTGATTTTGTGTATTCCCGTGAGCTTCTAAAGCAAGCCCACATATTCCACGTTGCTTTAATTTGTAATCTTGCTTAAGCTTCTGATATCATGCACAAGACCACATTTCCAAATGTCAAACCAGGAACCATGACCCCTTTCAATATTGCTCTCACAACATTATACCTATTGTAACTATACAATGCCCTACTTTTCATCACTGCACTCCTGCTACCTTTAGTCGACACGTATATTTTGTGTTCCTTTCGGTACTCGGCCCCGTTGCTTATACACACGCCCAGATATTCGTATTTATCTGTTATCTCTAGTGTGACCGGCTGTATAATAAGATCACTATCTTTATCATTAAAATACATGACTGCTGATTTTTTCTTACTGAATCTGAAATCTAACCTACCTTCCCCATTACCGCAGATGTCCATCAATGTTTGCAGATCCTCCTTGTTCATAATGGGTAATGAAGAGGCGGACGCTGAAGCCAAGAGAACTTTAAATGGTGCCCCGGAACTGTGCATCGCATTTTCTTGACAAAATACTAACGTCCTAATTCGACGCGTAATGCGCAACTCCATCTTAGAGCACTGGCAGAAACCAAAACACCAGCACAAGCGGCTGCGCAAATGGAACCCGGAAATGAAGTTCCGTATGCCTCACAAGTCAAAGAGAAGCATCTCATGTATTATCCACCGCATTCGCCTCGGTGTGGCTTACACGAGACGTTACACCCACCTGATTGGCTATAATGACACAGGTCCCAATTGTGGTCACTGTCGGTTGCCAGAAATGCTAGAACGCTTGCCTCCGCAAGCTGCTACATATGTCACTTTGTCGTGCTGACGTCATGTGCCCGATGGTGACTCCCTCGTCACTCCTATAGTCGACGTACTGATGGCCCGAGACGTCGCCCTTGCTCACACTGTTGTCGCCGTCGCTAATGATACAGTGGTTATACCACTACTCAACGTGAGTCTCTTGACTAAAGTTATTCCGCAAGACATGTCTTTGGCCACCCTATCTCCACTTGACAGCTGCAACGTTACTGGTTTGGACACCGATACTACATCCCCCTGTCTTGGCCGCAATTACACTCTGCCTGCAGATGACATTAACAAGATGATTGCTCCCGACCTCACTGCAGCGTAAGCTGCCAGTCTCCGTAGTCTGCTAACATTATATAGAGATGTTTTCGACTTTGACCACCGTCCTCTCAGCCAAACAACTGCAGTCACTCATCGGATCAACACTGGTGATGCCAGTCCTACACGGTGGCGTCCATATCGCGTATCTCATAAGGAACGCCAAATAATTCAGAATGAAGTGGACAAAGTGATTACTAAAAACGTCATAGAACCATCATCCAGCCCCTGGGCCTCTCCAGTCGTGCTCGTTGAGAAGAAGGATGGCAGCTGGTGCTTTTGCGTGGACTATCGCCATTTAAACAAAGTGACCCACAAAGTTGTCTACCCTTTGCCTCGGACTGATGACGCCCTCGATTGCCTCCATGGTGCCCAATACTTATTGTCTGTCGACCTTCGGTCCGGCTATTGGCAAATTTTCGTCGACCCCATGGATCGTGAAAAAACCGCTTTCGTTACGCCCGACGGCCTCTACCAGTTCAAAGTCATGCCGTAAGGACTGTGTAATGCGCCGGCAACTTTCGAGTGCATGATGGACTCCCTTCTCCGAGGATACAAGTGGTCCATCTGCTTATTTTACTTGGACGATGTCATCGTCTTTTCACCTATCTTTGACAGCCATATAACACGTCTGTCAGCCGTTCTGGATGTTTTTCGAAGAGCTGTTTTCCAGCTCAATTCTGCAAAATGCCATTTCGGACGTCACCAAATCAACATACTCGGCCACCTTGTCAGTGCCGATGGTGTTCAACTAGATCCCGAAAAGGTGCGAGCCGTACAACAATTTACTGAACCACGCTCAACCAAGGACGTCAGAAGTTTTGTAGGGCTATGTTCCTATTTTCGTCGATTTGTCCGCAACTTCGCCGGCATCGCTCGACCGCTTACTGATCTCTTAAAGAAGGACGTTCCCTTCGCATGGGGCATAGAGCAAGCGGACGCCTTTTCAGCTCTTATCCATCTGCTGACTACGCCACCAATACTGGCCCATTGCGACCCTGCATCACCTACAGAGCTTCGAACCGGTGCCAGTGGCCATGGAAATGGAGCGGTCCTTGGCCAACGACAGCACGGGAAGGACTGCATGATTGCTTATGCCAGTCGTCTTCTTTCACCTGCCGAACGGAAGTTCTCCATCACTGAGCGTGAATGCCTAGCTTTAGTGTGGGCTGTGGCGAAATTCAGGCTTTACCTGTATGGCCGAACTTTTTCCGTTGTTACGGACCATCACGCTCTTTGCTGGCTGTCACCGCTAAAGGACCCATCTGGACGTCTCGGTCGCTGGGCGCTCCGTCTGCAAAAATACTCGTTCATGGTATACTACAAGTCGGGATGCCTGCACACAGACGCAGACTGTTTGTCACGTTATCCTGTTGAAACACCCGACTTGACAGACCTTGATTCAGACCCCTGCGTTATCTCCATCCACGCTTTGGCTGATAGCTCCACCGAACAACGACGTGACCCGTCGTTACTATCCGTCATCGAGCGTCTGACCTCTGCTCCAACAGACCCTTCCGTTCGCCTGTTCGAACCACACGACAACATTTTGTACCGTCGCAGCTTCAACGCTGATGGCCCGGAATCACTACTCGTGCTTCCACATCACCTGCGTACCAGCGTTTTCGAACAACTACATGACATACCCTCAGCCGGTCACCTAGGCGTCTCTCGTACCTACGATCGTGTGCGACGTTGCTTTTTCTGGCCCGGACTGTATCGTTCTGTGGTTCGCTACGTCATTGCTTGCGACCGCTGCCAACACCGCAAGCACCCCTCTGTGCTACCGTCTGGCCTCCTACAGCCCATTGACATACCGACGGAAGCATTCTTCCGTGTTGGCCTTGACCTGTTGGGCCCGTTTCCTACGTCCACCGCCGGAAATAAATGGGTTGCAGTCGCCACAGACTACGCCACACGCTTTTCCATCACTAAAGCACTGCCCACAAGCTGTTCTACTGACGTCGCTGACTTTCTGTTGTATGAAGTCATTCTTCATCACGGCGCTCCGCGGCAGCTGCTTACTGATCGAGGAAGGTACTTTCTTTCACGCGTTGTGGATGACATTCTGCGCGCCTGCTCCACTGAGCACAAGCTTACCACCGCTTCTCATCCACAGACAAATGTATTGAGCGAGCGTCTGAACCGAACGCTGACGCAGATGCTGTCAATGTACGTTTCGCCAGATCATCGTGACTGCGACAAAGCACTCCCCTTTGTCACGTTCGCGTACAATTTTTCACGGCATGACACAGCTAGTTATTCGCCGTTTTATTTGCTATTTGGCCGACATACAGCATAGCCATTTGACATGCTCTTTCCTTCGGCTACCCCCTTGTCTACTGAGTACGCCAGCGATGTCGTTTCTCGAGCCCATGCAGCCCGTCAGCTTGCCCGTGATCGGCTGCACTTGTCGCAAGCGCACCAAAAAGACCGCTATGACAGTCGCCACCAAAGCGTGCACTTCTCGCCGGGGTCTCTGGTACTTCTCTGGACACCAAACCGCCAAGTCGGCTTATCATAAAAGCTACTTTCACACTACCATGGCCCCTACAAAGTGTTACGAGAGCTTAGTGACGAGAACTACGAAATCACACCCCTAAACAATGCCTCTTCGACTCCCTCACTCCAGACAGACGTTGTACACGTTGCCAGACTCAAACCGTATCACCCTCCTCGTTCGTCGCCGCCGTACTAAGCGCCGTGACGGCGCTTCCGCCGCAGGGGAGTGATGTTACGGTGCATCATCGACAGGAGCAAGCGTGGAACTTTGAGAAGATCAAGAAGACACCTGTGTGTTAGGCGCTTGCGCGAGAGGCAACTCAGACATCTTGTTCGGCTGCCGATTCTCGGTGGACGCTATCTAGATCTCGCCCCGTCACAATATATTTCGCAGACTGTCCAGCATATGCAAGTGAACGTCAGCAACTGATATCTTCGATTGGCCGATATATTAGTCGACCATTAACCGATGAGCTTGTGTTAGGTCTTTGGCCTGATGCCTGCCGCACATATGTGGTTATACGAGCCGTCAACGCTTTCTTAGAAGCCACTAGACTGGATGCTCGTCTGTAGAGTTACCCAGCCTAATAAGAACATATCAACTCTCCACCTTACCATCGTCATTCATCACTGTTTCACTACCCAGTCACCCTTCCCCAGTGTTGAGTAGAAGGCCAGAGCAAACTGTAGCTCAGGCCAACCTCTCTACCTTTCTGTAAAAAAATTCTCTCTCTCTTCCTTGTCGTCAGCTATTAGCACTATATCATCTGCGTACATCAATGCTGGCAGTGTCTGTTCCACTTCCCTCTAATTTGGCCTCTAATCCTTGTAGATACATCATGAATAACAAGGGTGACAAAGGACCCCCTGCATAAGCCCCCGTTTTACCTCTTTGGGGTCAGATACCTGATTTTCCCGCTTTATAACTACCTTGTTACTTTTATAGATATCCTTTAAAAGATTACTGACTCCGTCTTCCGCACCTAGTGAGTCAAGTATTCCCCAGAAGTCCTCTTGAACCACGCTGTCGTACGCTCCCTTGATATCCAAAAATGCTAGCCACAGGAGCCTGTGTTCCTTTTCTGCTATTTCGATGCACTGCGTCAGTGAGAACAGATTGTCTTCCAACCTCCTGTGTTTCCGAAACCCATTCTGCAGTTCCCCCCGCACCCCCTCACCCTGTATCCACACGCCTGCAGTCTTTCCTTTATAATCTGCATCGCCAGCCTGTAGACCACTGATGTCACTGTTATAGGAAGGTAGTTGTTTATGTCAGCTTTGTCCCATTTTTCTTTATAGATCATGCTTATCTTGCTAAGTTTCCATCCATCGGGGACTTCACCATCGATTATTGTTTTCCTCACTGCCTCTCTCAAAGTCTGTTTAGACTTCAGACCTAATGCCTTTATCAGCCAAATTGGAATGCCATCTGGGCCTGTTGATGTACTACTAGGAACCCTCCTCTCAGCCCTTTCCCACTGTTGTAGTGAAAATGGAGCCATTGCGCCACTTGATTCATCCTTGTCTATTGTGGTGCATAAAGCACTTCTTTGTTGAAATTTTCCGTCATCCTTGTTCTTATATATTCAATAGCTTCGTCCCCTTCTAGCTTAGCATCTTGAGCAGTAGTTAGAAAGCTTTGCTTTAGGCTCGTCTCATTTCTTAGCGAGTTTATATGGTTCCAAAATGTCGCAGCTGCGTTTCTATCTTTTTTGTTCTTTTACCAGCCACTGAGCCCCCTTTATCATAATCTTTTCGTGTATCTGAAGGTGTGCTTTCCTTCTACAGCTTAGAAAGATCTCCCATTTTCTTGCAACATGATATGTCTGTTCACCCCACTGCTTAGCATCACTGTAATACCTAGAGGCTTCCTGACGTTTTGCTATGGCTCTCTTAACTTCCCCATCCCATCAACTCTTGGGTTTGTGTCTTCGTTTCTGGGGTGACTTGTCACGTGCCTTAGCAAGCGTTAGCTCAAACAGTCTAATTAGATTCGTGTATGTCCACACTGTTTTATTACCCTCAGTGATTACTTTCTCAATTTGTTTAGTAGCTATTTCAATTTGCCTTTCTGAATAAAAATTTTGCTGTAGATGCTCATCTTGTCTCTTTCCCACTTTCACTGCTCTTCCAAAACTTAGCTTGATATGTTGGTGATCAATTCTTCAGACATCTGGAGCCACATTAATCTATGTGCATTCCCCTGAGCCTATCATACATGAAATGTGACATCAGTGCATAATCTATCGTCTACTGCAGCCTTCCTACCTCCCTTGTTATTAGCCCTTTACGCTTCTCACCACTGTAGAAAATGATCAAATCATGCCTTTCACACATATCTATAATCATTTTACCTGTTTGGTCAGTATACTCAGTCTTTATCTTCTATGCGTGTATTCCATTCATATCTACTAGTATAATTATCTCGAACTATCTTCCTAATTCCTCAATGTCTTTTGATATACGCTCCACCATTGCCTGGCTTTCCTCTCTGGCCTTTGCTCCCGTCCACAAGTACACCAAACCAAGGAGTGTCTTCTGCCCAGCTACTTTCGCTCTTAACCATAAGAATTCCATGTATCCTTGTTTGATATCTCTTTGCCAAGCCATACTTTTATATATGAATGCACCAATACTAACTCTTTTTTGCGGCATTCTGGTGTATTGCAATATTTCCAGATGTAGTCCAGATTGCAACGTGGTTGCTCCATGCCCCGAAGATGTGTCTCCAGAACACCATATACCATCAGCTCCTCCTGCCTCAACTGCTCTTGTATATCTTCCCACTTTATCCTATTCCTGCAAACCTGCATGTTAATACAGCCTACGTCTGACTTAGCTCGGCCTTTGTGCCTATGTCGATTTCTTCTCCCACGGACTCCGTGTGGCTTAGATATTTGTGCCCCTTTAGAACCGTCTTTGATATGTGGGGTTTAACGACCCAAAACCGCCATATGATAATAAGAGATGCTAGAACCGTCTTTGGCTACACTGTTGGTCTCAGGGCTCGGGGTCCCTCTAAAAAAGCTCTGACTTGACGACTTCTGCCCGTCGCACCACTGTAGTGAATGCCATCCTGTGGAAAGAGGCGAGTGCCGGGCTCGTACACGTCTCGGTTCACTTCCATTACGCTGTATCCGAGTTGCCGGCTCATACCCTTGATCAATGAGTTGGTTTCCACTGCCCTCCTTTCAATCCCACGAGACTGCCTCCAGACCTCTGGGATTGTGCATATGGTCACATGCACGCTCCCAGAGGCTTCTCGGAGCTTACGCATCCCATCCTCTAGCTGTCTGTGAAGGTTCTGATCGTTGCCCTTCAACACATCATTGAGCCCAGTATGAATAATGACGAGATTGTCGCCCTCCATGCTGTTCTCTACAACCTCCTGAGCTTTGGCCAGTGCATCCACCATGCTCTTCCCTGTCTGGGCCTCCACCCTGACTCTCCCATCTTCCTTCACTGTCTTGAAGACGCCCTGGCCACGTTAGCGTCCCCTACCACGAGTACCCTTCTACGCTCATATCGCTGGCTTCCTGTTTGTGACGGCGCCCCTGTTTGCTTCACCTGTTTCTCTCTCTGCCATCTGTCCTGTGTTCCTGCCCTGCTCGAAGACTGCCGCGCCACCGAGCTGTATGTTCTCGGAGTCTCCGTGCTGTGGCCAGCCACTGGGGCCCCCTGACCTCCCTTTTCGCCTGTTCCTTCCCGCCTGTCACCTTCTTCGCTACCCATGCCTTCCGTCTCACACCACTCGGGGTCGGGCAACGAGCCATTAGCTCCTTTACCCGCTGCTCGAGCTCAATCCGCCCTTCTTGTTCTTTTCGAAGGTCGTCCTTCATTTGCTCTAAAAAGCTGGCGGTACCCTCCTATCGCTCCCGCGACGCTCCGAGCTGTTTTTGGAGTTCTCTATCCTCTGCATCCGTTCCACCCTAAGCTTTTCCTGAAGCCCCTCGATGCGCTGCCCTCCTGCCTTCAGTGCCTCGCACAGCCTGCACACAAAGCTCGCCTTCTGTGCGTCGGCCAAACACGAGAATTCTGTCTCGTCCAACTAGCACCAGCGCTTGCATTCTTCGAACGGCACCAGCTCACTCTCGCCCATGGTTTTCCTAGCCTCCTTAGGCATCGCCTGCCCGACCATCGGTCAGAGTGCCCGCAGCCCTAAGTTAAACCCTAATCCTGCTATCCAGCTGCCTCCGCTAACTCTCCTACCTCAACAACTGTGAGAAGCTGCCACCTACACCGCGCACACACATGCTCAATTTCGCTAGTAGCCTCTCACTAGGCCTTCTTCGTGTTCGGCTCTAGCTCAACAATGGATGAATGGATGGATTGATGTGGCCGTACCATTTATATCAGGTGGCGGCTAACGTCAGCTAGCCGTAATACTTAGTGAACCAACAACTGGATTTATCTTTTTTCCTTTAAAAAGTGAAGTGTAGGACTGGTACTTTGCTGTGAAAGGTTTAATTTTCACTCGTGCCTTGACTTGCGCCACCAATCAGATAACCTCTTTCTAGTTAATTCTACAAGCTTAAAGTACATTATGCCCTACCTGTCCCTAAACCCCAGTGCTTTGAAAAACTCTGTGCCATCACCCTGAACTACAGGGTGAAGCCCTTTACAGAACTTTATCAAGTGTTCGGCAGTTTCTTCCTCCTCTTCGCATGCACTGCATACTGTGTCTACCCCTTCGTGTTTGGCTCGATATGACTTGGATTGCAATACTCCTTTCCTGGCCTCAAACAGTAGAGAACTACCCCGAGTATCATCACAGATTCTTTCCTTGGCAATTTCCTGGTTAAAGGTTTGATAGATCTCTATTGCTGACTTGTTTATCATGCCAATTCTCCACATGTCAGTCTCCGTCTACTTCACCTTCTTCTTAACTGATAGTTCTTTTTTGTTTGGCCCCCTGCTGTTTTCAATGTATTTACCCCTCAACTTTCTGATTCGCTTCCTCCATTTTGTATCGACATTCTTCATGTACAAGTAGCTGAAAACCTTCCTAGCCCAACGCTCCTTCCCAATTCTCTCAAACGCTTCTCCAATTTTATCTTGCTGCTAACTTCGCTGTCCTCAAATGATGTCCATCCCATGTCACCTTGTACTCCCTGATTTGGTGCACTTCCCGTGAGCTCCTAAGGCAAGCCTACCTATTACACGTTGCTTAATTTCTAATCTTGCTTGAACTTCTGATCTCATGCACAAGACCGCATGGCCAAACGTCAGAACAGGAAGCATGACCCCTTTCCATATTCCTCTCAAAACCTCATACCTATTGTATTTCCACAGTGCTCTAGTTTTAATCACCGCTGCATTCCTGGTAAATTTAGTCGTCACGTATACTTCGTGTTCCCTTAGGTACTCGGCCCCATTGCTTATCCATAGGCCCAGATATTTGTATTTATCTGTTATTTCTAGCGTAACCTCCTGTAATCTAAGCTCACTACCTTCATTATCAATACAAATCATGAATGCTGAATTTTCCTTAGGGAATCTGAAATCCAAACTATCTCCCTCATTACCACAGATGTCCACCAATTTCTGAAAATCTTCCTTGTTGTCGGCCATTAGCACTATATAATCTGCGTACATCAATGCAGGCTGTGCTTCTTCAATGAGTTTTCCTTGTTTGACGAAAGAGAGGTTGAAGCCCAGTCCAAGTTCCTCTAATGTGGCCTCTAATTCTCGTAGGTACATCATGAATAACAAAGGTGACAGAGGACACCCCTGCCTAAGCCCCCGCGTTACCTCTGCAGGCGTGGATAGCTGTTTTTCACACTTTATAACTGCCTTGTCACCTTTATACATATCCTTTCAAAGATTAGTGACTCCATCTTTCACACCTAGTGTGTCCAGTATTCCCCACAAATTCTCTTGAACCACGCCATCGTACGCTCCCTTGATATCAGAAAATGCTAGCCACAGGGGCCTGTGTTCCTTTTTCTGCTATTTCGATGCACTGCGTCAGAGAGAAGAGATTGTCTTCCAACCTCCTGTGTTTCAGAAACCCATTCAGCAGTTCCCCCACCACCCCTCATCCTCTATTCATGCCTGCAGTTTTTCCTTTATAATCTGCATCTCCCGCCTGTAGACCACTGATGTCACTGTTATAGGACGGTAGTTGTTTATGTCAGCTTTGCCTCCCTTTCCTTTATAGATCATGCTCATCCTGCTAAGTTTCCATCCGTCGTGGACTTCACCATTGATTATTATTTTGCCCACTGCCTCTCTCAAAGCCTGCTTAAACTTCTGACCTAATGTCTTTATAAGCATAATTGGAATGCCATTTGGGCCTGTTGATGTACTACTAGGAAGCTCTTCTCAGCCCTTTCCTGCTCTCGTTGTGAAAATGGAGCCATTGCACCACTTGATTCATCCTTGTCTATTGTGGTGCATAAAGCACTTCGTTGTTGAAGTATTTCTGTCACTCTTGTTCCTATGTATTCAAAGCTTCGTCCCCTTCTGGCCTAGCACCTTGAGCTGAAGTTATACACCTCTGCTTTAGGTTCGTCTCATTTATTAGGGAGTTCAGATGATTCCGAAATTTCACAGCTGCCTTTCTATCTTTCTTTTTGTACTTCTGCCAGCTACTCGTCTCCATTTCTTCTAATCTTGTCATTGATCAGAAGGGATGCATACCTTCTACAGCTTAGAAAGATTTTCCATTTTCTTTCAACAGCATCTGTCGGTTCACCCCGCTGCTTATGATGTCTTGGTTACCTAGGGGCTTCCTGACGAATTGCTAGGCTCTCCTAATTTCCTCATCCCACCAACGTTTGGGTTTGTGTCTTCGTTTCCGGGGTGACTTGTCACATGCCTTAGCAAGCGCTTGCTCAAACAGTCTAATTAGATTCGTGTATGTCCACACTGTTTTATTATCCTCAGTGATTACTTTCTCTCTTTGTTCAGTAGCTATTTCAATTTGCCTTTCTGAATAAAAACTTTGCTGTAGTTGCTCATCTTCTCTCCTTCCCACTTTCACTGCTCTTCCATAACTTAGGTTGATACGTTTGTCATCACTACCAGACTTCATGAGCCATCTGCATCTATGTGCATTTCCCTGAGATTATCATACATCCTATGTGACATCAGTGCATAATCTATTGTCGACGGCAGCCTTCCTAACTCCCATGTTATTTGTCTTCACACTTCTCGGTACTGTTACAAATGATCAAATTATGCCTTTCACATATATCCATGATCATTTTGCCGGTCGGGTTGGTATACCCATCTATATCTTCTATGTGCGCAATAACATCTCCTCATATAATTATCTCGTGCTCTCCTTATAACTCCTGCATGTCCTTTGATATACGCTCTAACATTGCCTGAATTTCCTCTCTGGCCTTTGCTCCCTTCCACAAGTACACGAAACCAAGGAGTGTCATTTTCCCTGCCACTTTCCCTTTTAGCCATCAATGTTCCTTGCACTCCTGTTTGACCCTTTGTCCATTCTGCACTTTTATGAATGAATGCTTCAATACCCCCACCCCCCCTTTTCCGCTGCCTTTTGTTCTATGACAATATTTCCACGCGTAGTCTGGATTGTTAGGAGGTTGTTCTATGTCCCTAAGATGTGTTTCTACAAAACCGTATACCATCGGCCTCTCCTCCTTCAGCTGTTCTTCTATCTCTTCCCACCTGTGCCTGTTTCGGCCACCCTGCATGTTAATATAGCCTATGTGGGAATTGGCTCGGCGCTCGTGGCTACGTCTATTTATGCTCCGGACCATACCTATCTTAGATACTGGTTCCAATTTGGAATTGTATCACTCCATACCACCCGTCAAAGAGTCTCCCTGGTTGTTTTCCTCGTTACTAGCTATCCTGCACCCCGATGGGCCCGCGTCCTGCAAGTCACCAACCAACCTCATGACCTAGCCGCCCATCGAAGTGAATCCTGTCTCGTTGAAAACCACCCCACCTCTGCACCTCTCTGTTTATTTCCATCACCTCAAAGCCATTCTCTCGACTCATCCGCCATATCTCTTGGTTTGCGTTGAGAACCGCTCTTTGCATGTGGCTGTCACGCACCGGTGCCTCCGGTATCGTGCATATCACTACCTGTACCTGAGGAGAAGTGGCGTGCATGTCATCGACCGCTTTCGCTAGTGTGGTTGCTAGTCCTGCTGTATCTTCATTTAAGACATCGTTTACACCTGCCTGAAATTATCACGAGGTTTCGTCTATCAGCTGTAGTTTGGGTTTTGCGCTCGCTTGCTTCATGACTGCTTCCAGCTTGCATCCTAGAAACGCCCCTATTGCAACCCTCTTGTCACCTCTTACTCTCTTTGATGGCTTCTGTGCATCAATTTAAATTCGAGACCCCGGCGATTATTACATGCTGTGATTTTCAGCTGGAGCGTCCTGCACCTGGGGGCTACTTGCACCTGTGACACCGACTGCTTTGTCCCCTCCCAGCCCCACCACTACCTCGCTGAAGCTGGGCCTTGCGAGAATGGAACCGGCTGAACCTGTCTTTTTCCAAACTTCCTTGCTTTTCCTTCTCCACCGTTCTGGTTGCCGGTTCCCTATAGTTCTCTCCGTAGGCCGCTTCTTTATTCAGCTTCGCTAGAGCTTTGTCGGCAGACTTCAGTCTTTCTCCCATTGCCTTCGTTTTCTCTTGCTCCGTCACCAACGCAGTCTCGAGCTCGGTGATTCTAATCAGCAGTTCACTCTGGGCAACCGTCATTTTCTCCGTTTTTTCTTCGACCTCACATTGCCTACACTTCGCGTCAGCCTCTTCTCCATCCACTTCTACGCTTGAATCCACTTTCAAACCCACTCTACATCCTGAACACTTTACAGTCTTTTTAACCATGTCTTTCTGACACCAATTGTCACTTATCTCGATAATTACTAAACTCGAGCCCTGTATTATGAAAAAAAAAGAAAGCCTAAGCTCTACTACAAAAATTTGCGTGTTCAATGTACGCGCACCTCCCCCACGGAGTGGCAAAAGGAAAAAAAAGCAAAAAACTTCAAACACACACACCCGCACTAACTAATAAATACCTGGTGACTGGCCCCTGAAAAAGCCGTACCATAAAATAAGTGCTACGAAGATTTCAACCGCTGCCTTATAATTATAAAGACAAGCTCGAAACATGCAAAAACACTTATCTGCGCAGTCGATCCGGAGCGCTCAAAAAACACGTCCATCCACCGTGACAGCCCAAACTGAACTCTACAAACGTGTGCCAGCACCACCTGGTGGCTTCCTCCCGACGCGTTGCGCGCTACTTGGTGCGTTAATCACACTTCCTTATTCTAGCCACTGTAGCCATGCTCAGTGTTGCTGTGCCGGCTGGCGGAAAAAAACTCGCAGCACAGCTACTGTGTACTAGAAGGGGGCAGTGGAATGAACGAGGCGGCCGCGGTGCATCTCGGCTGATTCTCCGGCGGGTGACAGTAGCGGCGGTGCTGTATTCCCATGGTAATGAAAATCTTGGGAGCGTCTGCATTAGGAGCGCGCGCGCCGTAGCCTGCGGAAGCGTGTAATTGCTCGTTTATATCGCGTTCAATGCGTTTCAGAGCCCTTATAAGTGGACGCACCTGCTACGCGCCATGGTGCACGAGTGAATATATAGAGGCACGCCGAAATAGCCTCAATACATCAATTCATTCACTGTTTCAAGATCTGCGGACCCACACACACAAGAAAATGTCAATCGTAATTTGCATGGATCCGCCTAGCTCCTCACTCAAGCAGCATGTTGAGCTGCATTACATCATAAGTGGCTACTGGCGAACTACAGAGTTAAGAACTATTAAAACTGCGATTAAACCATACGCTCGTTTGGTCGCCATCTTATACGATATCCAGAGCACAATGTTCGTCATATGAGGCTAAATGCACTCGATTGTTTCACCAGAAAGCCGAGTATAAATAGCATTGTCACAACATTTATATCGGTGCCGACTCAGTTTTATCATGCCAGTTTGGCGGAAGATAAAAATATTGGTTTCTGAACGACCTATTACATAATAAACACATTAAGAAGTGCCGATTGTATACATAGCCTCTCTGTTAATCTGCGCGAATTCATCGTAACCAGTTCCCATTTTCTATCGACAGCTGAAATGGTGGTGCTTTGCAAACATTTTATTGGCATAACGCCATTGCAAGCTAGCAAATCTATGGCGATAATTTTTATTATAAGCGTAGTTCAATAATTAGGTGTCAAAAGTGTAGGCAGACAGTCGTGCATCTTGTTTTGAGATATTTATCTTGTATACGTACACAGTAAACACACACACACACACACACACACACACACACACACACACACACACACACACACACACACACACACACACACACACACACACACACACACATGGTATAAGAGGAATGGCAACTACCACAGTACCACAGTGACATCAACACGTTGGCGCGAGGCGCGAGCTGGGACGGCCTGGTGTCTGCTGTGACGACGCCCGTATATCAGGCCAGCTCTTGCTGCTTCTCTCCTGACGCTGCTACCGCTTTTCGTTTTGCATTTACATTATACCTTGGTGGAGACTGCTGCGGTTTTCCCCGACCTTGTAATTGCGTAGCCGAAAGCTGCCGTCCATCATGCCTGACGACGCTGTCTTCACATTCCCCGGACTTCGCCACCCAGGGGCTGTCTCGGTGTCCAGCTTCTGCATGAACCCGACATCTTCAGCGGCACAGACGAGAAAGACTTTAAGAATTGTCTGGAATCCTACAAACGAGCCAGAGCTACCAACAAATGGGATGACACCATGAAAGTGGGTACCATGATGTTTTATTAAACGGACGTCGCTAAGCTGTGGTACAGAAACCACGAGACGGACATTCCTACTTGGACGACCTTCAAGACTTGCATCACAGCTGTTGTTGGATGCCGTGGGTGGCGCAAACTTAGCGCAGAACAACGCCTAAGAAGCCGGTCCCAACAACCTTATGAGAAATTCACTAGCTACACCGAGGACATCCTCGACCTCTGCCGCTGTTTTGACCCGACGGTGCGGGAAACTGACAAGGTACCACACATTATGAAAGGCATCTACAACGACGCCTTTAAAATGCTCCTCTCGAAAAACTCTGCCACTGTCTTGGAGCTCAGCGAGCTGTGTGAGAGTTTTTACGAGCTCCGACGACAGCGTCTTCTCACGCGACGCCCTAACGTCCCGAATGACACCCTCTCAAGCTTGACAACCACCTCTGGCCATCACTCGCTGCTATCGCAGATCAAGGAGTTTGTTCGAGCTGAGGTCGCTTGTCAGCTGTCACTACTATCAACAGCCGGCCAACCACCACCACATCTGCCAGAAAACATTCGTGAGGTCATGTAGGAGCAAGTTTGCGCTGCTCTGCCACCTGCCCGCGACACTTCGCCGTTGTCGACCCCTGTGGCCTGTGCCGAGGTGAATGCACCTCTAAGCTATGCTGAGGTTGCCGCAAGGCCACGTCTTCAGACTTTTGGGTCACTACCATCAGCCGTACCCAGCCCCTCCACCAAAATATAATGTAAATGCAAGGCGAAAAGCGGTAGCAGTGTCAGGACCAAAGCAGCAAGAGCTGGCCAGATATACGGGCGTCGTCGCAGCAGCAACCAGGCAGTTCGCGCCTCGCGCCTACGTGTCGATGTCGCTGCGGTAGTGGGCATTGCTCTTCACGGTGACATGGCGTCTGAGCAACGTAAGGATGACTGGATCAGCGCTCTTTGGCGATTACTTTCAGACCCGTCGACTTCTCCATCTTTTCGAACATAGCGCCGTCAAGCGGTTCACCGAGATTCGTGATGACCTCCTTTTTCGCAGGAATTGCAAATCTGAGGGCCAAAAGTGGTTACTGGTCACACATCGCGATTTTCGTGCTGCAATATGTTCAGCTTTCCACGCTGACACTCAGTGCGCACATGCGGGCATCTTCCAAACATACGCTCGGCTTTCAACCCAGTTTTGTTGGCGAGGCGTGTACACCTTTGTGCGCAAATACATTCAATCATGCACGCTGTGACAACGCCAAAATGCTTTGACTTATCACACCTCTGGTCCGATCCAGCCAATGTCTTGCCCAGCCAGCCTTTCGACCGCATTGGAATCGATCTGTGTGGGCCTCTTCCTATTACGGCTTCCGCAAACCGTTGGATCGTTGTCGCTGTCGACTACTTGACGCGATACGCAGAAACAGCCACTTTGCCTGCTGCCACAGCACGCGACGTATCATCTTTTTTCCTGCGGAACTTCATTATTCGTCAGGGCGCGCCACGTGAACTTCCCTGTGACAGAGGACGTGTGTTCCCTACCAGGAAAACTTGCTTGGGCCAAGTTGTCCATGCTCAGAAAGTTATTGGAGGCCAAGTGAAGTGCGTGCTTGGGAAGTGTGACAAGCCTACCATAAGCCAATTGAAGGAAGGCCATGCTCAGAAAATCATTGGAAACACCGTTTTCCATGTTTCGCACTGCATTGGAATACCATGCAGTGCCAACCTCCCATGCTTACCTCCCATGCGAAGAACATGCCAAGCATGTTCTTCGCATGGGAGGTAAGCATTCTGGCCAATGCAATTTCTGGCTCACTTATTTGTTTTCCTTCTTGGCTACAATTTGATGCGCCAGCTAGTTTTTTCTAAATTTTTATGCCCCCTCACCCCATGATAACTAACAAGACAAATAATTTTTGTGCGGCAGGTTTATTTTACATGCAATATATAGATTGAATATGCCATTTTTTCCATTTCGCAAACTCTTGTGATTCTGAAGTGTTGCTTGGGCTTCTGTAGAAGTCATCTGTTGTTGCTGCATGCCTTCTCGCATAGGTGCACCTTCTTGACCTGAAGCAAACACGAGCCATACTTGTGTTACGTCGAAAATAGCTGCGTCAGGTCTTATGAAGAGGTTATATCTCATCTGGAAAATGGGAAGAAAAAGCATCATGAGGACCTCTTTTTTAATAAGCCGTCTCTTAAACAACCGCTTTCACGAATTTTCAACAAAACACACAGTAGGAACATTTGTTGTGAAATTAATTGGTTATGCAAGATTATGAAGGATGACAGCATCTGCACAGACGGGAATAAAATACTTGAACTGCAGCATACATTTTTATCACGAAGTTGTGTGCCGTTTGAGAGATCCTAATGAAGACAAACAATTGAAAAAAGTTACTTTTGAAACGGGTTGTTGAACAAGCAGGAGTTGACTCGGCCAAGGAGAGCTTTATTTAGCGCAAGGGCTAACTGAACGCAAGCCTGCGATCACGGCAAGTCTTCTTCCTTTTCTATACTTGAGCTCCATGCCCACTGCCCTCGTTACAATCACCCCCGGCCGATGAGGGAGCCATCCTGGCGACCTAAGGACAGGTGTACACAGAAGGGTCATGGTATGGCTTGAGCCGAGAGATGTGTACAATTTCTTGTCCCCGACGGCGCTTGTCCGGAGATGCATCCAGCGGCTCGACAAGGTAGTTGACAGGGGATGTTTGGCGTATAACTCGATAAGGGCCATGGAACCTGGATGAAAGCTTGTGGAAGAGTCCTGGAAGAGTAGAAGGAATCCATAACCACACCAGTGAGTTCGGAGCAAAGCTCATATGCGTGGTTGACGCGTCGTGGCGATGTTTTTGGCGCGTCTGGTCATGTGACGTGAACGCACGAGCAAGCTTCCGACATTCTTCAGCGTGTGCTGCTGCTCGAGAAACGGTAGTCATCTCTGAAGGGTCAGGTCGATAAGGAAGAATGGTATCCATTGTTGATGATGGCTCGCGTCCATAAAGAAGGAAGAAAGGCGAAAAACCAGTGGTGCTTTGCGTTGCAGTGTTGTAAGCATATGTCACAAAAGGGAGTATGCTATCCCAATTAGACTGGTCGGATGAAGCGTACTTGGCCAGCATATCCCCAAGTGTACAATTAAAACGCTCTGTCATTCCATTAGTTTGCGGGTGATAGGCTGTGGTAGTGCGGTGTATGATGCGACACTCGCTCAACAACGCTTTGATGGCATCGGAGAGAAAAACGCGGCCGCAGTCGCTTAGTAACTCCCGAGGTGCTTCATGCCTTAAAACCAGGTTTTGCGGTATAAAACGCGCAACGTCTTTTGCGGTAGCAGAAGGTAACGCAGCTGTTTCAGCGTACCGCGTTAGGTGGTCGATAGCGACAATGACCCAGCGGTTGCTACTCGAAGTATAGGGAAGCGGACCGTAAAGGTCAATTCCGACACAATCAAAAGCTCGTGCTGGACATGGCAACGGCTGCAAGGGACCTGTGGCATGTTGAGTGGGCATTTTGCGTCGCTGGCACGTAAGGCAAGACCTTACGTAACGGCGAACGAAACGGTACATACCGCGCCAGTAGTACCACAGCTGCAAGCGGGTGTATGTTTTTAACACACCAGCGTGGCCACATTGCGGATCATCGTGGAACGTGGCACAGATGTCAGAGCGCAGATGTCGGGGGATGACGAGCAACCACTTACGGCCGATCGAGCTGTAGTTTCGGCGGTAAAGCAGGTTATCCCGAATAGCGAAGTGTCCTGCTTGGCGGCGAAGCGTCCTGGAAACCGGAGCGGGCGTCCGGTTTGAGAGAAAGTCCAAAAGAGAAGAAATCCAAGCATCTATGCGTTGCTCGGAAGGCATGTCCGAAATGCTGATGGCCAAGGCAGCACTAGTGGAGATAGGCGAGCCGACAAGCTCTGAAGCCAATGGTGAACGTGACAGGGCATCGGCGTCGGAATGCTTCCGGACAGAACGGTAGATAACACGGATATCGAACTCCTGTAACCGCAATGCCCAACGAGTGAGCCGACCATTAGGATCTTTTAGTGAAGATAACCAGCAAAGCGCATGGTGGTCGGTTACAATATCAAACGGACGTCCATATAAATAAGGCCGAAATTTTCCTATTGCCCAAATAATGGCGAGACACTCCTTTTCAGTTACACTGTAATTCTTCTCGGCTTTACTGAGGGTGCGGCTGGCATAGGCAACGACGTACTCGTCAAAGCCCTCCTTGCGTTGGGCCAGTATGGCCCCTAGCCCGATACCACTAGCGTCCGTATGAAGCTCCGTTGGAGCAGACGGATCGAAATGTCGGAGTATGGGAGGCGTGGTGAGGAGCCGTCGGAGTTCCTGAAATGCATCATCACACGCCTGCGACCACGCTGACAAATCAGAACTTGCGGCAAGAAGATTGGTCAAGGGGGCGATAATGGAGGCGAAATTGCGGACGTAGCGCCGGAAGTAAGAACATAGGCCGATGAAGCTTCGAAGCTCTTTGATGGTGGTTGGCTTTGGCAACGCCACGACTGCATTAAGTTTCGTAGGGTCCGGGAGAATGCCGTCCTTAGAAACCACATGGCCGAGAATTACAAGCTTGCGAGCGCCGAAGTAGCATTTCTTCAAGTTAAGTTGAAGTCTCGCCGTGGAAATGCACGTAAGAACTTGCTCGAGGCGGCTGAGGTGGGTCGCAAAGTCGCTTGAAAATACCACAATGTCATCCAAATAACAGAGGCATGTTTTCCATTTCAGACCTCGCAAGACGGTATCCATCATCCTTTCGAAAGTGGCAGGCGCATTGCAGAGGCCAAAGGGCATAACGGTGAATTCATATAGTTCATCCGGTGTTACAAAGGCTGTCTTCGGGCGGTCACCCTCTGCCATGGGCACCTGCCAGTATCCGGAGCGTAAATCTAACGAAGAAAAGAACTCTGCTCCTTGTAGGCAGTCCAAAGCATCATCGATGCGCGGCAGAGGGTATACGTCTTTGCGCGTTATCTTGTTGAGTCGGCGGTAGTCAACGCAGAACCGAATGGATCCGTCTTTTTTCTTGACGAGAACAACCGGTGAAGCCCAGGGACTGTTAGAGGGCTCGATGATGCCACGTTTCAACATGTCGTCCACTTGTTCGTCGATGACACGGCGTTCAGCAGATGACAGACGGTACGGACGCTGCCTTAGCGGGGCTTGTTGACCGGTGTCAATACGGTGAACGACCGCAGAGGTTTGGCTTAAGCCTGACTGGTCACGATCGAATGAAGAACGAAAGCGGAGAAGAAGATTTATAATCCCTTCGCGCTGAGTTGGTGAGAGCTCAGAGTCGATGGCATCTGAGAATACGTCCAGAGCATCATTAGGCGCGTTGGTAGGAGCGACAGCACAAATTGGGAGCGAAACCGTAGAATCGGGTATAGTAGCCGGAAGAATGCACTCGTAAGGTTCGTAGCTTCCCAGGCATTCTCCACGTAGTAGGGATGACGGGCTGTCCGAGGGATTGCGCACACAAATGGCAGCGTGACCATTGCGAAAAATGACGACGGCAAACGGAAGCATGATATTTCGACGGCACGCAGATGGGATGGATGGCATAAACAACACAGGCGATTTCGGAGGGGAGGCACACGACACCGAGACAACAACAGCGGAGAAAGGCGCAATGTCAACGTCAGAAGCAGCAAACACTCTACACGAAGCACCATCGTCGGGGTCATAGCACGGCACAGATAACGCGAGTTCAGAACGAGCACAGTCGACCAAAGCAGAATTTGACGAAAGAAAGTCCCACTCAAGGATAACGTCATGCGAAGAACGGAATAAAACTACAAATGTGACGACGTACATCGCACCTTGAATGACGACTCGTGCAGTGCACAAAGCTGAAGGCTGAATATGATGGGACGTAGCTGTCTCAAAGATAGGTCGGTAAGTTGTGTGGTCACTTTCTTCAAGTTTCGGCACAGTTTCTCGCTAATTACAGATACGGCAGCTCCAGTGTCAACAAGTCCGTGCACCTTAATGCCATCAATATAGAGTTCGATTTCGTTCGGGGGACAGCAGTTAGGTCTTGAAATTTTCGCTGCCAACGCAGTTCTTGCCTCCGGAACTGCACCCGTTAGTTTTCCCATCGCGGTGGGCTGTTGCGACGTAACATCGGAGAAATAGATCGACGACGAGGAGAAGGTGAACGGCTTGCGCCGGATGGTCGGCGACCGGGACGTACGTCTAGAGGTGGATCGGCAGGAACGGAATATCGCGGCTGAGTGGGCATGGTGGGCATGTAATGTGAGGCCCCTGCAATGTCGTGAGAAGGAAAGCTGCGAAGACGGCAGTGACGAGCTACGTGGCCTGGGATGCCACATGAAAAACATATCGGCCGATTATCCGGAGTGCGCCATTGGCTGACGATAGGGGCACTGTTCGCTGAATAACGTACCGTAAATGGTCGTGCAGGCGGCGGCATCATATAAACGTTCTGACCTGTTTCATATACAGCCGGAGACGGGACGGTCAGCGAGCGGGAAGGTGGCGTCGACGAATAAACGTGGCGAGTAGCTTCGTAGATGGCCGGAGACGCTGGCGCACGTGGCCGAGCAACTGCGGCTGCATACGTCAGTGGTGTGGTAACAGTTGGTGGAGCCTGAGCTGGCGGCAATGCTTCGGCAACTTGCGATTGAATGACCTGGCGAAGGGAAGGCGACAAGGGTGCCATCGGCTCGGTAGTTCTTGGGATTATAGATAGCTGCCGGGCGACCTCCTCGCGTATGAATTGCTTTATGACTGGCATCAACGCAGAGTGGTCGGCGGTGTCATGGCGATAGTCGAGGGATGAGATGTCCGCGGTGTCTTGAGCAGCGCAACGTGTAGAAGCGCGCTGCCTACGCAGCTCATCATAGCTTTGGCAGAGCTGAATCACCTCGGCGACCGTCTGGGGACTCTTCGCAGCCAGCATTTGGAATGCACCGTCGTCTATTCCTTTCAGGATGTTCTTGATCTTGCCTGCCTCGTCCAGAGTCGAATCGACGAGCTTGCAGAGAAATAGCACATCTTCGATGTAGCTCGTGAAAGTTTCATCTGCTCTCTGTACTCTGCCCCGCAAGCGCTGTTCAGCACGAAGGCGGCGGACAGCAGGACGGCCAAAGACTTCCGCGAGGGTTTTCGCCAATTCCGACCAGGTACTGAAGTCACTTTGATGATTTCTGTACCATAGTTTCGCCACGTCAGTTGGGTAAAAACTGACATTTGTGAGCTTATCGGCTGCGTTCCACTTATTGACGGCGCTCACCAGTTCATACTCGGCAATCCAGTTGTCCACATCTTGGTCCTCTGTGCCACCAAATATGGGGGGGTCGCGCTGCCGGAGAGCGTCAGCGCAGAAGACAGGCACAGGTGCGAGATCTGGAGTAGCAGCATGAGATGGCCCCGGATCAGTCATTGTAGGAGGTCGTTGGAGTGTGCGGCTGCGAAGTTCCAGGGTGAGGACCAGATGTACCCAGCACTTCCACCACTTGAAACGGGTTGTTGAACAAGCAGGAGTTGACTCGGCCAAGGAGAGCTTTATTTAGCGCAAGGGCTAACTGAACGCAAGCCTGCGATCACGGCAAGTCTTCTTCATTTTCTATACTCGAGCTCCATGCCCACTGCCCTCGTTACACTTTGTCCTCACACATTCTAGAACAAACATGCTTTCAATTAAAAAAAGGTAATTTTTTACTGATAGCATTCTGGAAGCAGCATTGGCGCAGAAGCACTGTTCAGTGTCCTTGTTTTTTTGTATGTACATACCTTTATCTTTATAAACAGTACTGAGATAGTGAATGCACCTTTATTTTCGAAGGTTATTTTTGTCGTGTAGCTTGTGTTGTCAACGCCTTATTTCATTTCAATGCTCATCATTGAGCAGTACTGCCGCTTGGTCATTCAGCTAACTGTTTAAACGGCGAAATCGGTTATATACTTTGGCTCCCACAAATCGGTAAGCTGATAGAACAGAAAATAAGATTATACAACATTTAGGTGGTGAATATGGTAGCTGGTAAACTGTTTCAATGCTCAATCTTGCTCCAGATGGCACAAGTTGGCTTTTTTCAGGAGGGCAGCATATTGCCACCATTGAATAACGAGACATTGTGGCTCATATGCGTTTTTGGGGGCGAAGAAGAAGAGAACATCTTCGTTACTACCTTTGAATGCCGCTAATGCGATCATAATAACGGATTCCCTGTCAGTATGTACGTCGATTACGGCATCAACGAAATCGATGGCCTTAAAGACGCTCCTTATGCTAGTTCCTCCTCAGCTGCAGCTACTGAAATTAGTATGGGTACCCGGTCATTGCGGCTTAGAAGTAAATGAAATCGCCGACTCTCTAGCACGAGCAGCATTGGAAGGGCCAGTACTATCAGTCCTTCCCGAAGTGGCCACTATAACGGCGACAAGATACAGAAAGCTTGCGCTCACTGCAGACGCTATGGAAGCAATATTGTCAACACCAGAATTTACTCACTTAAGATTTCCATGGAAAAGTCATTGGTGTCCTACAAAACAGTTGGAAACCATAATAACCAGATTTCGATGTCGTGTCCCCCCGTTAAATTTCTATTCACATAGGGCTGGTCTGGCGATATCACCACTATGCAACTATTGTTCAGAATTGGAAACAATAGAGCACTATTTTTTATCAATGTCGCCGGTACAAATCGCTTACGAAAACATTCTTAGCCCTCCCATTCGCTAGCCTGGGGTTGAATTTCACTATAGAAAACATACTTTCCTTCGGTGCTTACGATCTGGGCTTCAGCCACGAGAACGTTTTCTACGCAGTTTGCAAGTACCTGATTGAAAGTAAAAGAATTAGGCTTTTAATTGCGTGATTATTAATCGTGCAAAAAAATAATTCAAACGAACACAAGAGCATTGTTTAACTATCCTGATTCTTATTCAAGGTAATGAATAGTTGTCTTATCTGCACGAGTGACAAGCAACTATTGCACTCCATTTATTCTGACTAGGGTGTCTTTACTTTTTTTATTCTTTTTTCTGGTGGGTGGTTTCGATATTTAAAACAAAAACTTACTCAATTAATTCATCAATTCTTGGCCAATCCCCCTGAGTGGGTACGAGCCATGTCTGTGGATTCATCATCATCATCATCATCATCATCATTATCGTTGCTCTGGTTCAAGTGAACTTCTGGCTGCAGGTCTTGTTTTCTTCATGACATTACTGGTGGAAATGCTGGGTACGTGTACTTCGGCTGTGTCGGTCATCGTGGAGACAGCTACATCTCCCAGAGCAAGAATCAGCCACCGCCTGCGTGGGTTACCCCCTGAATTTGGTCCCTTGGCATCGACACCCAGAAAGATGGCAACTACGATGACAAGCCAGGCGGTCCAAACCAGCGATGCCCATGATTCTCTTCTCGCCCATGTTTTTCACGTGCCAGAGACGCCAAAGCCGTTCCATGGAGACATCTTCGAGGATGTTGATGACTGGCTAGACCACTTTGATCGGGTCGCCAGTATCAACGAATTGGACGATGTTCGCAAGCTGCGCCGAGTTTACTTCTACTTGGAGGATTCTGTGAAGACGTGGTACGAGAACCACGAGGGCTCCTTTGCAACTAGCAATAGTTTAGCCGACAGCTCCATGACGCCTATCGAAACACCGAGAGGAAGGAGAGGGCTGAACAAGCCATATCCTGCAGAAACCAACGGCCGAACGAACGTGTATCCATGTTTGTCGAGGACATGCTTCGGCTCTTCAAGCGCGCGGACCCTGCCATGCCTGAGGAAAAGAAGGTGCGGCATTTGATGCACGGAGTAAAAGAACAGCTTTTCGCTGAGCTCGTGTGCAATCCACCGACGACAGTCGCCCAGTTCATCAGTGAGGTAGCTACGATGGAACGTACGCTGCAGCAGCGGTCGTCGCAATACGAACGCCAGATCCCGGCCACCACATGCTCTATCGGCTCTGACAGCGAGAGACAGACCCTCGCAGACTTCATTCGAAGTATCGTTCGGGACGAATTGCGACAGCTTCAGGCAGTGGGATCCCATCTACCTGTGTCAGCCCTCGCGGATGTAATCAGACAAGAAGTCCGGCAGGCTGTCACACCCCTGGCCCCAATCGCACCGCCCGTTCCCGAGGCCCCAGTCCTTACATACGCAGCGGCATTGCGATCCCCTGTACCACCGGCTACAGATACTGCTATGCGGCCAAGGGACCAGGCTATGCAGCCATTCCAAGACACTGCTTCGAGCCCACCTCTCGGCTCAAGGTTTCGAGCCCACCTCTCGGCTCAAGTGACCGGAACTGTCAATACCGGCAACTAGGTCTCCGCGGCTTCCACCCTGATGCTCGATGCCCGCGCTACGGTGAGCGCCCCCGCGAAATTGAAGCCTACCTCACAGACCAACGTACTCCTTCGACTATTCGGCACCACCAGTCGAGATCACCATCGCCTCGCCGGTCTACGTCACCCAGTTTGCCCTCATCGTCTTCCGCTCCTTTCAGGAGCCGGTCACCAAGTCCCTGCAGGGGAAACTATGAACGGTGACTTCTGGGGGTGAAGTCGCGGCCCGGCGATTTGTAAAAGACCCTACTTCGACGCAACGACCGGACGAGGGCGATTCCGGTTTCGCAGTGTTCTCCGACAGCAAAAAGATTGTTTCTGTCGAAATTGCCGTCTTCGTCGAAAATCATGCTGTTAACGCCCTCGTCGACACCGGTGCCGACTATTCCGTAATGAGCGCCACACTGGCATCTGAACTGAGGAAGGTTACCACGCCATGCCAAGGACCTCAGTTGTGCACGGCAGGTGGCCATCTGGGGACGCCGACTGGTATGTGCACGGCACGCATTCGAATACGTACGACGACATTTGCGGGCTGTTTCCTCGTATTACGCGTGTGCTATCGGCCAGTCATTCTAGGAATGGACTTCCTTCGTGAATACGGCGCCGTCATCGATCTCCGTGAATTAGTTGTGTCGTTCGAGGATCCTTTTTGCGCTGCAACTGACAGTACGCATTTACAGAAAAGAGCGCTCCCTGTTACCGACGATTCTCTGACTCTCCCACCTCGAAGCACCCTCTTTGTCAAAGTAGAATTGGGACAGGACTTGTCTGACGCGGTAATTGCAGAGGCCAATTTGTCTCTCCTTATTTCACGACAAATCTGTGTTGCCCGAGGAATCATTCAGTCTAGCAATAGGCATGCTCACCTGCTGGTCACTAACTTAAGCGACGAATATCGCCACCTAACGAGACACACTGCCATTGCATATTGTGAAGAACTTGCCGATGCCGATGGTCCGTCTACGTTAGCTTCATTGTCATCAAATGGCCACCCTGACGAGGCCTTCGTGAGCACTCTCGACGTAAACGAGAGACTACCTTCGGCTCAACGAGAAAGCCTTTTGCGTATACTCGGCTCATTTAAAGACTGCTTTGCCCCTACGTCAAAGGTTAAACAGACACCACTTGCTCAACATCGTATCATCACGGAACCCACTGAGAGACCCATCCGACAACATGCCTATAGGGTGTCGCAAAAGGAGCAAGATGCTATACGTGACCAAGTCCAGCAGATGCTTCAGGACGACGTCATTCAGCCATCGACCAGTCCCTGGGCTTCGCCAGTTGTGCTAGTAAAGAAGAAGGACGGTACGTTGCGTTTTTGCGTTGATTACCGTAAACTGAACAAGGTCACCAAAAAGAACGTTTATCCTCTACCCCGGATAGATGACTCGTTGGACCGTATACGCAACGCTAAATATTTTTCCTCCATGAATTTGCGTAGCGGCTACTGGCAAGTCGCAGTGGACGAGCGCGACCGCAAAAAGACGACGTTTATTACTCCCGACGGTCTGTACGAGTTTAAAGTGTTGCCTTTCGGTCTATGCTCAGCACAAGCTACTTTTCAAAGAATGATGGATACGGTTCTCACGGGGCTCAAATGGCAATCACGTCTTGTTTACCTCGATGACGTCGTGGTCTTTGCAGACACGTTTGAACAACACGTCCAACGCCTTCATGCAGTTCTTCAGGCAATTAGAACAGCGGGGTTGTCTCTCAAACCCGACAAATGTCATTTTGGATATGAAGAACTGAAGTTCCTTTGTCACGTTGTGAGCCATGCCGGCATCCGCCCAGATCCCGAGAAAACCCGCGCCGTTGCCGCCTTTCCCGTGCCCACAAATAAGCGCGACCTACGCCGAGTTCTGGGGCTCTGTGCGTATCACAGGCGCTTTGTCAAAAACTTCTCGAAGATTGCTGAACCCCTCAACAATCTTACAAAAGACGATGTCTCGTTTGTTTGGGGTCCCGATCAGTGCCATGCGTTCGACACCCTCCGAAACCTCCTCCAGGCTCCGCCTGTACTAGGTCATTTTGACGAAAGCGCTGACACGGAATTACACACTGACGCCAGCAACGTTGGACTAGGAGCGGTATTAGTTCAGTGGCAGAATGGCGTAGAGTGCGTGATCGCTTATGCGAGCAGAACGTTATCCCCAGCGGAGAAAAACTATTCTGCAACCGAAAAGGAATGCCTCGCTGTTGTCTGGACCATAACAAAGTTCCGCCCATACTTGTATGGCCGCCCATTCAGGGTAGTTAGCGACCACCATTCCCTTTGTTGGCTCGCGAATCTCAAAGATCCCTCAGGTCGTCTAGCACGATGGAGCTTTCGGCTACAAGATTTTGATGTCACCATTGTCCACAAATCTGGGCGGAAACACACCGACGCCGACTGTCTCTCACTTGCACCGGTCGAAAATGCCAACACTGACCTTGAAGACGACGACACTTTTCTTTCTGCCGTATCAGCAACCAGCTTAGCTGAGCAACAGCGTCACGACTCAGAGCTAATCCCGCTCATTGACTACCTGGAAGGACGCAATTCCCACCTTCCTCGAAGCTTTGCACGCTCACTATCTTCCTTTCGTTTCCGTGATAGAGTGCTTTATAAAAAGAACTTTCATCCTACACAAGCTATGTATCTGCTTGTGTTGCCAACTACGCTTCGTGGTGACATTTTACGTGCGTGTCATGATGAGCCATCATCCGGACACCTCGGCTATACGCGCACGCTGCAACGGATTCAACGCTCCTACTACTGGCCACGTCTCGCGAAGACTGTGAAGCACTACGTTCGCACATGTCGCGACTGTCAGCGACGTAAGATTCCACCTTTACGACCAGCGGGACTACTGCACCCAATTGGCCCACCAAAAGCGCCCTTTCATCAGATTGGCATGGACTTGCTGGGGTCATTCCCCACGTCTTCGTCTGGAAACCGGTGGATTGTCGTCGCTACAGACTACTTAACACGCTACTGTGAAACCAAGGCACTTCCAAAAGCCACCGCAGCAGATGTCGCCCAATTTTTTGTTAACAGCATCGTCTTACGTCACGGTGCTCCAGCTGTCATCATAACTGATCGTGGGACAGCTTTCACCGCAGAGATGCTGCAAGAAGTCTTGCGATTAAGTGGCACGGAACATCGTAAAACAACGGCTTACCACCCGCAAGCAAATGGGCTGACTGAACGACTCAATAAGACAATCGCAGACATGCTGTCAATGTATGTGGACATCGACCACAAGAACTGGGACGCCATGCTTCCTTACGTAACTTTTGCGTGTAACACTGCTGTTTAAGAAAGTACCGGTTTCACACCTTTCCGCTTAGTCCACGGTCGCGACGTCACGACGATGCTCGACGCCATGCTCCTGCGCGACAACTTAGGAATATACCACAAGGATGCCGCCAAATTCGCGCAGTGCGCAAAAGAGGCCCGTCCACTTGCTCGTCACCGTATTCAACGTCACCAAACTGCAGACGCGCGCTGCTACAATCTTCGCCACCGTGAAGTTATTTTTAAGCCAGGTGATGAAGTCTGGATGTGGACCCCTATCCGACAGCGTGGACGTTCAGAAAAGCTTCTTCGCCGCTACTTCGGCCCTTACAAGGTTGTGCGACGTCTCAGCGACGTCACTTACGTGGTTCTCCCACAAGGCAATTCGAGACGTTCCCGTCTCACCCCGCAAACTGAAGTCATTCACGTTTCACGTCTCAGACCATACTTTTCGCGCTGTGAATCGCCAGTGAGTGACTGACTTTATTGCTAACTTCGCGCCTTTCTTTTTGTTTCGTCTTTTCCTTATATTTTTCCTAATTTTTTATTTCTCATTTAACTTTTGTCCCCACAACCAACTACGTTATTCCGCCTTACGCCATTCATTTTGCTCGCATGCTAACTTTCATCTAATTTTCTTTTGTTTTTTTGTCTTAATGTACAGCATCGAGACGATGCTTCTTGGGAGAGGGGGTAATGCCACCATTGATGAACGAGACACTGTGGCTCATACGCGTTTTTGGGGGCGAAGAAGAAGAGAACATCTTCGTTGCTCTGGTTCAAGTGAACTCCTGGCTGCAGGTCTTGTTTTATTCGTGACAATATATAAACTACAAAAAACTGTATTAGTAGGTAAAGTTGTCGAAGAAACATCATAGATACAGTATCAGTGATGCAGTATGGTCCTAGTGAAACATTTTCTAAAGAACAGCACCCAAAACATGACAGCATCGGGAAGTCTACATATGTAAACAAAAAGTCATAAAGATGTTGCCAATAAAAGGCGAAGCGAAACCAATTTATTTGTTTTCTGTAGATGCTCACCAAGCAGAAGCTACATCACATTTGCAGGCTTTTAAATAAAAAATTGTTCTCAGCGGCCAGCAGTACTTTTTTGTAACCACATTAGTACAATGTGTTGAAGCTTTTTGTGCACAACGTATTCAGTACTGCTGACAATTTCTAGAAACAAATAGCTAACATGTAAAAAAAGCAATACATAAATTAGAAAGTTCATAAATGTAACACATGTTTAAAAGCTTTGCAAAAGCCTCTACTATATGCAGTGGTTGAGATGCCAAAAGATGGATAATCTTGCCTTAACAAAACAGCATCAATTCATTGAAATAGTCATTGCAGATTTTACGAAGTATTGTAGGACTGGCAAAAGTATGCCTTTGTTGTAGAAAATTGTGTATAAAATTCACAGAACCCAGTAGGTATTTAGGCCCTATTATTTTTGTAAACAGCAATTTTTGACGTAAGTTTTATAAATATTCTGTTGGACAACTAGAATAATCGTCTGTTTTTGTGTAATTTTTAAATAGTCTGACGAGTGGCACTAACTTCATGCAAGAAAATAGAACAGATAGACGTAAATAACAATACGTTTAGCTGATTATAGATCATATGTGACAGACTGTACAATAAAAATTCTGAAGGAATCATTACATTCAGAATACCATCGCTCGCCAATGTTGCGTACTTATTGACTAACCACAACTTTCAAACTGTGCCAACATTTGAAATGACAACTTTCTCAATATCGATAAATGAAATCCCGATCGCTGAAGCTAAAATTTTATCATAACGTTTCTTTCAAAAGTATAATTCCATTAAAGTAGACCCAACAATACTGAGGAACCTTATTGCGTCTAAGCATTACGTAAAAGAAAAAAAAATAATACAGGCGTGGCTGAATTTGGATGGTAGATGACCCATGTCTTTCTCGCGTTCGGCACCAACCTTCATATCTATTTTACATTTTAAGTATGACCGCACACACAAATTTATAATTTCGAATTATAAAGCACTGGCGTCAACACTAAATCGCATGGTGCATTAGCGAGATACACCCGTGGTGCATTAGCGGATGCACTAGCCTCCAGAAGCGAACAAGAAATGGCCGCGCACCACGCGTCAACATACCCAGCCGGTGGCTGGGCGCCTGCCCTTCGGATCGGGCCGTTTCAGTTAATTTCAAGTTTTCCCCGGAAACAGTGTATCGCTAATTAAAAAAAAATGCGCCGAATTGAATCGGTGCTCGAACGCTGTACCGAAGAATGTTTCGAATATGTCCGGTTATTTTTTTGTAACAAGAGACTACGCCATGTGCACTCTCGCCTAGACGAGCTAGGACTACAGCTAGGACTACGCAGCGCCCGCTTCTCAACACATACGCTTTTTTCGCCCCGTAAACCTGACCGCCAATTTGCATATGGCACTGAGAGAACAAGGGCAAATACAAGTATTGCTGATATTCACTCACCTCCTGTTTCAACTTTAATAAACAGCTCGTCGCTGCATGGCTATGGCGGCCGTGACATCCATCCGACGTGCGAACGAGGTGAAGGCGCGCAGTCAAACGCGTAACACGCGATGGAATGTCGAAGCGAGCATAAACGGTGCATGCGTGTATACTGGCTTAAAGCTAAATAAATTGCAATATTTTTGATGACTTTTGTATTATTGCGTAAGTGCTTTATAGTCGTTCCAGTTTGTGGGCTTCTGAAAATTGCCTGTCAGGATGCTTTGGTGAACTATTTTTCTTAAGCGCAGCAGGGCTGCGCATAGGCCATATGGCCCGCGCGCGGTAAAAAAAAAATGTGCAGTTTAAACGCCACACTGTGCACTTGCTGGTAAACTTCGGTTGTTTGGATGAAAAGAAAAAGATAGGGGTATTCTGTAGCGAAGCCAGTGCAAGCCTTTTTTTTTTTTATTTATTTATTGCCTGGCATTGACATTGTACAGGGCAATCATTGCACACACATATATTACAATACAAAGAAAAAAAAAACAGCATTGCCATCAGTCCCATTTGTACTGATGTTGTCCTCTTAAAAATACTTAAGGTTTGCCAGGGGTTCAAACCTTGACAACCATTCTGGCTCGATATCCTCTATTTTGCTACACTCAATGAATGCAGACATGCTTTGCCTGAAATAAATTACTGCTGGCTTTGCGTCCGGGTCGAAATGGTATCCGGCCATTCGTGCACGCCATATACAGTGGAGACCGGTCAACATCACTACATCAAATGGGACCCCATCATCATTTGTTACTGCGAGGTACCTTATTCCGTGTGGGTCTAGTGGAAAATCCTTCTTTATTGTCCTCTGTAATATGTCCCAAAAATGTACCCCTTCCCAACAATGCAAAAAAACATGGTCTATTGTTTCTGGTTTCTTACATATCAAGCAGTGTGACCCCCATGGTGTAAAAAAAACCCCGTTCCTCTGTGAAAGTCTTTACTGATAGTGTTCCTGTGTGTAACTTGAAGAAAAAAGTTTTCACCCCTGTAGGTACCTGCATGTTTCTCACCCGCTTCAGTACATTTTGTCCCGGTCTTCCACTGTATATGGCCCTGTACAATGGTACTGGCAAAACCATAGCACATACATCTTTGTACAATTCTTTTCTTCTAACACTTGCTAGATAATCTATCGAAAAGCGTACAGATAAAAAACGTACACTGTCTACCACTTCCTTGAGATACCCACGCAACGTCACGGGCCGGCTATCCGTAGTAACAACAAGATCTGGTAAGGCACTGCCTAACCTGAGCTGGCATACCGTACGCAAAAACGGATCCCTGACGTCACGGAAAAACAAAAATCTATTTACTACTTGTCTCACAAATAGGTGCGCCAAACCAAGACCTCCGTCCTTCACGCGCCTGAACAAGTTGGTCCGTCTGCACCTTTCCCATTTCGAGCCCCATATAAAAACTGCGAACACTCTGTGCAGCCTTTGCACGTTGATCCTTGAACAATGTAACACCTGCATCACATACCACAGTTTAGCGATAAAAAACATGTTGCACACAGTAGCCCTAGCAAAAACAGACAGGTTCATGCCTTTCCACCTGTCTGCTTTTTCCTTCGTCTCTTTTGTTTGACGCGACCAATACTCCTCGCTGCCGTTATAACATTCCAGGGGAACACCGAGGTACCTTGTCGGTGTTTCCGTCCAGTGCACATTCGCAAAAAGGTCCGGCTTTGAAGGCCACCTTCCGTGCCAAAGCCCAAGAGATTTCGCCCAGTTTACGCGGCTTCCTGTGACGCTACAAAAATGTTTCACAACACTTATCGTTTCCTCTACACTTTCTTTGTTCGTACAACACACCGCAATGTCATCTGCATATGCCAGCAGCTTAACTTCCACTGCCGCCAAGCTGAAGCCACGTATTTTTTCATTTTCATTTATCGCTAAGCACATCGCTTCGATGTAAATACAAAACAAAAGTGGACTGAGGGGGCAGCCTTGACGCACAGAACGCATTACGTGAATGGGGGCCCCCAAAGACTTGTTAACAATTAAACGTGTTGTGCAGTTCTGGTACGCCAAGGCCACTCCCTCCTTGATGATGGAACCGACATTAATATGATCTAAGATGACAAACAAAATATCATGCGCAACACAATCAAAAGCTTTCTCCAGGTCTATCTGGAGCACAGCAACGCCAAGTGAATCTTCGTCACAACACTCTAGCACACACCGCATCTTGTGAATGTTTGAGCTAATGGTTCTGCCTTTGATTCCACAAGTTTGGTGCTCTCCAACAATTTCTTTAATGACACCTTGAAGTCGCGCTGCCAGAACCTTCATAAAAATCTTGTAGTCGACATTGGTCAGCGATATGGGCCTATACGATGTCACCAGTTTAAGTTTTTCCCCTTCGTCCGTTTTAGGAATTAATATCGTATGCGCTTTGCTGAAGGAGGGCGGCAGGGTTTTCCGTTCGTACGCCTCATTGAACAGCTCAGCTAACCCCGGGGACAGTTCTGTTCTAAACGTCTTATACCATGCTGCGGTTAGGCCATCGGGTCCCGGTGACTTTCCGGGGTTCAGATGACCAATCGCGCGTTCCACTTCGCCTTCCGTTATTCTGCCTTCTAAAAGCTTTTTTGTGTCGTCACTAAGCCGCGGCAAGCGCTTGAGAAACTCTTCTTTAAAACCATGTACATTCGCTTTTCGAATTGCAAAAAGTGACTGATAATACGCAACAAAGGCCCGTTCGATGCTTTCATTGTCGCTCGCGAGAGTCCCGTTGCAATAGACCTTATCGATGTGGTTTCGGCGTCCTTGCGCTTTTTCGAGACCAAGCGCCCTTTTTGTGGGCGTCTCACCCGCGGCAAGATCATTTGCGCGCGCGCGAACCCAGGCGCCTCGATAACGCTCTCTGTCATGCAGTTCTAATTTTTCCTTGACACTGCGCACCTCGTCTTTGCAAGTCCCAGGCTCCCGACTTTCTAGGGCTATCAGCTGCTGCAGTGTTTTCTTAAGACTTCTTTCTTTTATTTGCGCTTCGAATTTTAGCGTGCTCGATCTGTCAAGCGCTTTCATTTTCACCTTCTGCTTTAAACACTCCCATTTCTCTGCTACTGTTTCCGTTTTTTCCATAAGCACTTCATTAATGGTCTCGTGCACTGCTTCTAAAAATGGTTCATCTTTTAGTAACAATGCGTTCAGTTTCCATAAATCCCAGTTGAAAACCTTACGCTGTTTCTTCATGCCTATGCGACACACAACCAAACAGTGATCTGAAAACGACACTGGCTCAACCGAAAAATCGTGACACATAGGCAATACATCTAGGGATAGGTATATGCGGTCTAAACGCGCATGGCTATTGCCTTGAAATCGCGTGTAGATCACTTCGCGATTTGCTGCCACACATTCATACACGTCTTCCAAGTCATTTTCGGTTATTAATTTGCCTAGCACGTCACTGCTTTTGTCACGAACGCCAGTGCTATTGACTCTATCGCGAGCCCTTAAAACACAGTTAAAATCACCTAACAAAACCACCCTCTTATCACACTTTGTCCACTGAAACAAGTTAGAAAAAAACTGAGCACGCTCTTCTACACTATTCGGTGCGTATACGCATATAACTCTGAATTCAGTGGCACCATAAACAAAGTCACAATAAACAATTCTGCCCGACTGGCATGAAAAAACACTTTGCACAAAAAGGCTTTGCAATTTTTTAACAAAAAGAACACAACCCGCGGACGTTCCTATCGAGTGGCTTACGACCGCGTAATATCGGTCAGTGAAACGGCGCACCATGCTCCCGGTCTCCTCCTCTCCGTCTACCTTGGTTTCCTGGACGGCTAGGACGTCTATGTCTTGGTCTGTGAGCAACCGATAGAGCTGACTTTGCCTACGCCTAGCCGCCAACCCTCTGACGTTAAGCGTAGCTATGCTGAATGGCGGAGTTAATGCCATAGTGACTTATTCGCTAAAGGAGTAGGCCCGGAGCATGGCGCTTACCTTTCACGACCAGCCCTCGGCTAGCCGCCTCCAGGACCATCCTGCTTCCCAGCGCTGTTTTCTTTTGCCTTGTCCGCCAGTCTCCGGTCGGTAGGGACTTTCGGCTTAGGTTTGAGACTACGCCGCCTCCCTTGCGGCGCCTTCGCAGGCGGCTCCTGGCTGCTGGTGGACGACGCCCCGTCCTGCTCTACCGAGTCGTCGAGTGGACGCTTTAGCGTGGCGTTGGTCACGCACATCTCGTCGTCGCTGTCCGCCGCCGTCTCTCCCTGACCCTCCGTTGTGTCAGCTGTCCCCACTGGAACCACGTCCGTCTCGACCCGCTCAGGCTCGGCCGCTGACGGGGCGCTGGCCGGTGTAGTCGAAAGCTGGAGAGTCTCCGGAAACTTGGGTGTGTCTGCCGGCGCCGCCCCTCCAGTAGTCACAGGGACCACTGGGCTTCCGACCCCTTTGGCTGCGTCCTCTGCCTCGGCCGCGTCCATGACGTGATCAGCCATCGCCTCGTTCTTCGCTGGCCCCATTGCACTGGCGTACGTTCGAACGCAATCGGCCTCGACGTGTCCGAAGCGTTTGCACCGTGAGCAACGGGGAACCTTGCACTCTCGGCGGACGTGCCCTTTGCCTTGGCAGCGCAAGCATTGCATCGGCCGACCAGGCACAACCAGCAAGGCCAGCTCTCCATCGATCCTGATCTGGTGCGGAAGGTCTTCGACCTTGACGCCGCTTTTCAGCTTCAGGAGAGCTGTTCTTGTGGTCGAACACTTGTCGGCCATGCCCGGGACACGCCACCGCTCACGGCTCACCTCCACGACCTTGCCGAAAGCCGACAGCGCCGTCCGTACTTCTTCGTCGCTCACCCCGTGAAGCAGCCAGTGAATTCGTAGCCGCACCTGCTGGTCCTGTGGGTCGACGACGACGCAGCGCCGCCCCTTCACCTGCAGCTCCTTCAAGGCGAGCAGGCGTTTCGTGGGAGCGGCATCATTGAATGTCACCGCCCACAAGTGGTTAACCTGGTATGCACCGAGGCTTACCACATCCGGCAGCAGGCCCGTTGGCGTCAATGCGTCCCTGAAATCTTCGACCTTGTATGGCCTCGCTCGTACATCACCGTGTAAAAACACGGTGTTGATAACAAGTCGTCCTTTTGGCATTTGCGGCAAAATAAACTGGTATTCGCTATCTCCGTTCCTGTTTCCGCGGCTAAGATTGGCCGCTGTCGCCGCTCCGCTGGAGCTCATGATCCTGCGATCCGTTCAGCACGACTGCCGGAAGCAGAATGCGAAGCCAGTGCAAGCCGAATGAATGACCGGAACGATTGAGCGTCCTTGGCTATTCATCTGACATGACAACAAAGTGACCAAAGAAACGAACACATCCACTCTAACTGCTTTACTTTTTTACCGCTTGTACGTGCTTGCATGCCACGAGTTTCTGTCGAATAGTATATAATACACGAGAGTAAGTAAGCTTCATGAACAGGCTAATTCTGTGAGCACTGGCCAGCAACCACGGTATGTGTCAGAAAAGCCCTTGGCCTCCATAATAAATATCACAGGTATTTCCCGAAAGTTATGTTTCGTTCTAATCATTGAGAAGGGCAAACAACTAAGAGAAACGCACACTTTTAAGAACAGATTTGAGGCTTTCGCTGCCATCTCGCCTATATTTTGCTGTAGGCCATGCCATTTTCTGTCACGCTGTCCGGGAATTGACCAATGATAACGGAAGCCGATGGGAATCCAAGCTGTTTCCAATTAACGGTCATCGGCCGCTGCTGGTAGGGTTACTCTATGAAGTCGTCATTGCACTCCTGGCCGAATGCCGTATCATTCAGTGGTATACCACGGCCTACCATCCCAAAATGGATGGCTTGACGGAAAGATTCAACCGTACCCTTGGCGACATGATATCTATGTATGTTGCCTCAGACCACTCCGATTGGGACCTCATTCTGCCTTTTGTGATATACGCATACAATACTTCTCCACAGGCGACTGCGTACTTTCCGCCATTTTCCCTGTTATATGGCCGAGATTCTTCCACCACACTAGATACCATTCTGCCCTGCCAGCCCGATTCCTCCGAGTCTACGCCCATCTCCGTAGCTGCCTTCCGCGCCGAGGAATGCCGTAAGCTTGCCCAGTCGTTCACAACCATCGACCAACGCAGAAAAAATTGCGGCGTGACGATAACCACCCGTACCCTAACTTTGTTCCGGACACCCTTGTGTAGCTTTGGGTTCCAGCTGTCCTTACAGGGCTTTCTTCTAAACTTGTTTCAAAATACGAGGGACCCTACGCGTTGTCCGTAGACCCGACCTGATAACTAATTGATTGATTGATTTGTGGGGTTTAACGTCCCAAAACCACCATTTGATTATGAGAGACGCCGTAGTGGAGGGCTCCGGAAATTTTGACCACCTGGGGTTCTTTAACGTGCACCCAAATCTGACCTGATAACTACATCATCAGACCCGTGACGCCATCCACAAAACAGTGCTTTCGAAGTCGTGAAACCGTTCACGTACAGCAGTTGGGTTGAAACCATATTACGATCTTCTCGTACTGTGTTCTCCGTGAATCGCCAGGACGGCTCTTTTTCCAACGGGGGACGATATGTAGTGAAGAGGAATGCCCACTACCGCAGCGACATCGACACGTTGGCGTGAAGCGCGAGCTGGAATATATATATATATATATATATATATATATATATATATATATATATATATATATATATATATATATATATATATATATATATATCTTAAAATAGAGATGTTCTACGTCGAAAAAGGTTCAGACGCAGCTTGGCAAAATATGCTTTATCAGGCAGGTCTAGCTAATGGCGAGCGGCGTGCGCGAGCTACTCCTGCAGCCACCGATCATCGTCGTATTCTTCATTGCCAGCAGAGCGTCCGTTATTCAGATTCATTAATTCATTACAATTACTCCCCACGAAATAAGGAGCCATCCTGGCGACCTATGGACAAGTAAACACGGGAGGGTCGTAGCAGGGCTTAAGTCTCGAGACGTGTACAATTTCCTGGCCACGACGACGTTGGTCAGAAGATGGTTCCAGTGGCTCAATGAGGTAATTCACTGGTGACGTTTTTTGTAGCACACGATATGGGCCATGATACTTGGGGAACAACTTGGTAGAAAGGCCAGGTGTAGCAGAAGGGACATGCAGCCAGACGAGTGAACCTGGATCGTAGGAAGTAGGGTTACTTGATGCGTCATGGTGGTGCTTTTGGCGTCCTTGGTCTTGGGTTGTGAATGATCTTGCCAGTTGGCGGCATTCCTCAGCGTATGTAGCGGCTTGAGACAAAGTCGTGGACTCTGAGGAGTCAGGTTTGTACGAAAGAATGGTGTCCATAGTGCAAGAAGGTTCACGTCCGTAAAGGAGGAAAAAAGGAGAGAACCCAGTAGTGCTTTGAATGGCGGTATTATAGGCGAACGTGATAAACGGGAGCACTCGGTCCCAATTGGAGTGGTCTGACGAGATATACATAGACAGCATGTCACCAAGGGTGCGATTGAAGCGCTCTGTCATTCCACTGGTCTGGGGATGATAGGCGCTTGTAGTGCGGTGAACGACGTGGCACTCACGCAGCAATGCTGTGATAATGTCTGACAAGAATGGGTCGTAGTGTCGCAGAATAGGCGGCGACGTGAGGAGGTGGCGCAGTTCATTGAAAGAGTCGTCACAGTTGGCAGACCAGGCTGAAAGGTCTCTAGAGCCAGCGAGGAGCTTGGCCAAAGGAGCGATGATTGTCGCAAAATTGCGGACGAAGCGCCGGAAGTAAGAGCAAAGGCCTATGAAGCTTCGGAGCTATTTCATGGTTGTCGGTTTGGGAAACGCTGAAACGGCTGTAAGTTTGACAGGGTCAGGAAGAATGCCGTCTTTTGAAACCACGTGGCCAAAGATCATAAGCTTTCGAGCGGCGAAATTGCACTTCTTCAGATTCAGTTGCAGCCCCGCGGCAGAAATACACGCGATGATTTTCTCGAGGCGGGTTAAATGGGTTGCGAAATGAGTTGAAAAGACGACAATATCATCTAAATAACAAAGGCAAACGTTCCATTTGAGGCCTAGAAGAATAGAGTCCATCATCCGCTCGAAAGTAGCTGGCGCATTGCAGAGGCCGAAGGGCATGACTGTGAATTCGTAAAGCCCGTCGGGCGTCATGAAAGCAGTTTTTTCACGATCGTCCTCTGCCATGGGTACCTGCCAGTATCCAGAGCGGAGATCTAAAGAAGAGAAAAATTCGGCTCCCTGTAGGCAGTCCAAGGCATCGTCAATGCGTGGCAGCGGATAGACATCCTTGCGCGTGATTCGGTTGAGACGCCGGTAGTCCACGCAAAACCTGATGGATCCGTCCTTCTTCTTCACCAACACAACTGGAGAGGCCCAGGGACTGCTTGACGGTTCGATTATGCCACGTGTCAGCATGTCGTCAACCTGTTCATTGATGGCACGGCGTTCGGTAGTTGACACACGATATGGACGCTGCCGTAATGGCGTCTCTTGACCGGTATCTATACGGTGTACAACAGATGACGCTCGACCTAAGGAAGGCTGATTGTGGTCAAACGAGGCCCGAAAACGCTGTAAAAGCTTGATCAGCCATTCCTGCTGCCCAGGTGTGAGGTTGCAATCAATGGACTTGCAGAATACATCCATAGGCTCATTAGCGTCAGCTGCGCGTGTAATAGCACAAGTCGGTAAAAATGGCTTGTCTGGATAGATCGGGTTTTCGAAAATACAATTTAAGGTCTCGAGGCTCCCCAGACACTCGCCGCGTAGCAGGATGTATGGGCAAGCAGAAACGTTGCACGCATAAAGTACCGCCGAACCATTGGAAAAGTTGATGACGGCAAAAGAGCGGATGATGGTTCGGTGTTGCACACCAGCTATAGTTGGTTGGAACAGGAGCGTCGAGTTAGTGGCAGCAGGGGAAAACACAGGCACTAGGACGGCGGACAACGGCGCGATGCGGACGTCAGCTGCGGCAAACACTTTCGAGGGACTTTGGTGGTCGATTTCAAGCCACAGATTCGTCAACGTGAGTTCAGCACGAGCGCAATCGACGAGGGCCTGATGGGTAGAAAGGAAATCCCATCCTAGTTTGACGTCGTAAGATGAACGTGGGAGAACAACAAATTTGACGGCATACCAAACATCTTGAATAAGAACGCGTGCTGTGCACTGAGCTGTCGGCACGATGAAATGGGAGGTGGCTGTACGCAGAGCAAGATTCGTAAGCGGCGTTGTAACTTTCCTCAAATCGCGACACAATTTTTCACTAATTACAGAAACGACGGCGCCTGTGTCGACAAGTGCACGTACAGCAACACCTTCTGCTAGCACATCAATTTCGTTGGTCGGACAAAGAGGAGGTCTTAGAAAGTTCGATGACGACGCAATTCTTGCCTCCGGAACTGCGACTGTCAGTTTTCCTCTCGAGCGGGGCTCGTGCGCCGAAGCATCGGGGAGACAGATCGGCGACGGGGTGGTAATGACCGACGAGAATCGACAGGGCGTCGTGGGGACAATGAGTCGGTGATAGGAGAAGATGGTCGCTGGGGATTCTGGGCAGCTTGGTAATTTGCAGAATTCCCATGGTCTGGAGGCTGGAAGTTGCGACGGCGACAGTAGCGTGCTATATGTCCCACGAAACCGCATGCGAAACAGATGGGTCGATTATCCAAGGTGCGCCATGGGTTAACGACAGAAGGTGCAGGTGGCGAAACGGGATGGGGTGCCGTGTGTGTAGGCAGCGTCGTAGGGTAGGAGGACCTGGTGCCCCGGTATGCGCCAGAGACGGGTGGGGCTGGGGGTCTAGCAGCGACGGCAGCGTAGGTCAACGGCGTAGGGACGGGTGGCGATGGAGGCAGTGCCTGCGTGACCTGTGTCTCAATGACCTGGCGTAAACGTGGGTCTAACGAGGTCACTGGCGCGGATGCTTCGGCCACAAGAGAAAGCTGACGCGCAACTTCTTCACGAATGAATTGTTTGATTTGGGGGAGTAAGACGGTGTGATCAGCAGCGACGTCGTGCACGAGGGCGGAAACTTCGGCCGTATCTTCAGCGGCTCTGCGCGTCGAGACACGCTGCTTACGCAACTCGTCGTACTCCTGACAGAGCTGGACAACATCGGTGACGGTCTGCGGATTTCTAGCGACGAGCATCTGGAAGGTATCGTCGTCAACTCCTTTCATGATGTGCTTGATTTTGTCGCGTTCGGTTAGAGATTCATCAACGCGCTTGCAAAGAGACAAGACATCTTCAATGTAACTTGTAAACGTCTCATCTCTGCGTTGAACTCGACTACGGAGACGCTGTTCCGCGCGAAGCCGGCGCACTGCGGGACGACCGAAGACCGCGGCGATGGTGGTCTTGAAGGCGGACCAGTTGGTGATTTCGCCTTCGTGGTTCTTGAAACAGAGGCTGGCCACATCAGCGAGGTAAAAGCGCACGTTTGTGAGCTGGTCGCAGGCGTTCCACTTGTTGGAAGCACTTACGATTTCATACTCGACGAGCCAGTCCTCGACGTCTTGTTCGTCGTTGCCGCGAAAAATTGGTGGGTCGCGTTGCCGAGGTACGCCATTACAGTAGACTGTCGTTGGTAAGGCAGCTTGAGAAGGGCCAGGAGCAGTCATGGTGAACGGTGAGGGTAGCGTCCGATTGCGAAGTTCCAGGTTGATGGGAACCCCGGCTCCTCCACCACTTAAAATAGAGATGTTCTACGTCGAAAAAGGTTCAGACGCAGCTTGGCAAAATATGCTTTATCAGGCAGGTCTAGCTAATGGCGAGCGGCGTGCGCGAGCTACTCCTGCAGCCACCGATCATCGTCGTCTTCTTCATTGGCAGCAGAGCGTCCGTTATTCAGATTCATTATTCATTACATTATATATATATATATATATATATATATATATATAGTTAAGAATAAAGCAGCACACTTACGAAAATTTGATAATTGTTTACTCTACGTTTCGGCCGTGGCACGGCCTTCGTCAATCCTGACGAAGGCCGTGCCACGGCCGAAACGTAGAGTAAACAATTATCAAATTTTCGTAGGTGTGCTCCTTTATTCTTAACTATATTTACACCGGACCCACAGAATTTCTTTTTTGAATCTTATATAAATATATATATATACACACACATATATATATATATATATATATATATATATATATATATATATATATATATATATATATATATATATATATATATATATATATAATTATCGTCTAGTAGATCCTCCGTGAGAGGTCACAACGTGGTTTATTTCGACGTTTTGGTCTAGAGTCTGGCCTTCATCAGGATCCTGATGCAGGCCAGACTCTAGGCCGAAACGTCGAAATAAACCACGTTGTGACCGCTCACGGAGGATCTACTGGACTATATGCAACGCTATGGCCACTCAACCACCATGCCTGCATATATATATCTATATCTATCTTCAGCGGCCTATCTATCTTCAGCGGAGTATAACTCATCCCCTGATGAAGGGAGGTCCCCTCCCGAAACTGTTGGGAAAAAAATATATTTATCCTTGTTGACAACGCTCCCGTTGTGCCATATCCCATACCTTCACGAAGACTAACTGGCCCATTGAATTATTACTCCCACTATATATATATATATTCGAAGGTCGTAGGTTCGATTCCTGCTCACAGTTGGTAATTTTTCATCCGCTTTTCTTTCTTCTTATTTACATTCCATTGGTTTTAATAACTTCCCCTGTACATTCCTTGGCATTACTGTCTGTTATATCTCATTTAATATTGTGTTAAAACACGGAAAAACGAGCCCTTAGCTATACACTTCTTTCCCTCATTTTCATTGAACGAGGGTCTTGTACTGGCAGGCTTGGTGTGTTTAGGTTGTATAAGAGGGACAATTAATCAGCTGCCCACTCATATTAAGTTCACGTGCTACGTGACGCCAAACATGCGCATAAGAGTGTTTTCACACTCGTTGTTTGGCTTATAGATGGCGCTGACTGTCACTCCTACTTCTAAATTCACAGAAAAACCCAAAAAAGTGGATGGAGAGAGGGCCGCTGCGATAGCTCAGTGGTTAGAGCATCGAACGCGTAATTCGAAGGTCGTAGGTTCGATTCCTGCTCACAGTTGGTAATTTTTTCATCCACTTTTCTTTCTTCTTATTTACATTCCATTGGTTTTAATAACTTCCCCTGTACATTCCTGGGCATTACTGTCTGTTATATCTCATTTAATATTGTGTTAAAACACGGAAAAACGAGCCCTTAGCTATACACTTCTTTCCCTCATTTTCATTGAACGAGGGTCTCGTACTGGCAGGCTTGGTGTGTTTAGGTTGTATAAGAGGGACAATTAATCAGCTGCCCACTCATAATAAGTTCACGTGCTACGTGACGCCAAACATGCGCATAAGAGTGTTTTCACACTCGTTGTTTGGCTTATAGATGGCGCTGACTGTCACTCCTACTTCTAAATTCACAGATAAACCCAAAAAAGTGGATGGAGGGAGGGCCGCTGTGATAGCTCAGTGGTTAGAGCATTGAACGCGTAATTGGAAGGGCGTAGGTTCGATTCCTGCTCACAGTTGGTAATTTTTTCATCCACTTTTCTTTCTTCTTATTTACAATCCATTGCTTTTAATAACTTCCCCTGTACATTCCTTGGCATTACTGTCTGTTATATCTCATTTAATATTGTGTTAAAACACGGAAAAACGAGCCCTTAGCTATACACTTCTTTCCCTCATTTTCATTGAACGAGGGTCTCGTACTGGCAGGCTTGGTGTGTTTAGGTTGTATAAGAGGGACAAATAATCAGCTGCCCACTCATAATAAGTTCACGTGCTACGTGACGCCAAACATGCGCAAAAGAGTGTTTTCACACTCGTTGTTTGGCTTATAGATATCGCTGACTGTCACTCCTACTTCTAAATTCACAGATAAACCCAAAAAAGTGGATGGAGGGAGGGCCGCTGTGATAGCTCAGTGGTTAGAGCATCGAACGCGTAATTCGAAGGTCGTAGGTTCGATTGCTGCTCACAGTTGGTAATTTTTTCATCCACTTTTCTTTCTTCTTATTTACATTCAATTGGTTTTAATAACTTCCCCTGTACATTCCTTGGCATTACTGTCTGTTATATCTCATTTAATATTGTGTTAAAACACGGAAAAACGAGCACTTAGCTATACACTTCTTTCCCTTATTTTCATTGAACGACGGTCTCGTACTGGCAGGCTTGGTGTGTTTAAGTTGTATAAGAGGGACAATTAATCAGCTGCCCACTCATAATAAGTTCACGTGCTACGTGACGCCAAACATGCGCATAAGAGTGCTTTCACACTCGTTGTTTGGCTTATAGATGGCGCTGACTGTCACTCCTACTTCTAAATTCACAGATAAACCCAAAAAAGTGGATGGAGGGTGGGCCGCTGTGATAGCTCAGTGGTTAGAGCATCGAACGCGTAATTCGAAGGTCGTAGGTTCGATTCCTGCTCACAGTTGGTAATTTTTTCATCCACTTTTCTTTCTTCTTATTTACATTTCATTGGTTTTAATAACCTCCCCTGTACATTCCTTGGCATTACTGTCTGTTATATCTCATTTAATATTGTGTTAAAACACGGAAAAAACGAGCCCTTAGCTATACACTTCTTTCCCTTATTTTCATTGAACGAGGGTTTCGTACTGGCAGACTTGGTGTGTTTAGGTTGTATAAGAGGGACAATTAATCAGCTGCCCACTCATAATAAGTTCACGTGCTACGTGACGCCAAACATGCGCATAAGAGTGTTTTCACACTCGTTGTTTGGCTTATAGATGGCGCTGACTGTCACTCCTACTTATAAATTCACAGATAAACCCAAAAAAGTGGATGGAGGGAGGGCCGCTGTGATAGCTCAGTGGTTAGAGCATCGAACGCGTAATTCGAAGGTCGTAGGCTCGATTCCTGCTCACAGTTGGTAATTTTTTCATCCACTTTTCTTTCTTCTTATTTACATTCAATTGGTTTTAATAACTTCCACTGTACATTCCTTGGCATTACTGTCTGTTATATCTCATTTAATATTGTGTTAAAACATGGAAAAACGAGCACTTAGCTATACACTTCTTTCCCTTATTTTCATTGAACGAGGGTCTCGTACTGGCAGGCTTGGTGTGTTTAGGTTGTATAAGAGGGAAAATTAATCAGCTGCCCACTCATAATAAGTTCACGTGCTACGTGACGCCAAACATGCGCATAAGAGTGTTTTCACACTCGTTGTTTGGCTTATAGATGGCGCTGACTGTCACTCCTACTTCTAAATTCACAGATAAACCCAAAAAAGTGGATGGAGGGAGGGCCGCTGTGATAGCTCAGTGGTTAGAGCATCGAACGCGTAATTTGAAGGTCGTAGGTTCGATTCCTGCTCACAGTTGGTAATTTTTTCATCCACTTTTCTTTCTTCTTATTTACATTCCATTGGTTTTATAACTTCCCCTGTACATTCCTTGGCATTACTGTCTGTTATATCTCATTTAATATTGTGTTAATACATGGAAAAACGAGCCCTCAGCTATACACTTCTTTCCCTTATTTTCATTGAACGAGGGTCTCGTACTGGCAGACTTGGTGTGTTTAGGTTTTATAAGAGGGACAATTAATCAGCTGCCCACTCATAATAAGTTCACGTGCTACGTGACGCCAAACATGCGCATAAGAGTGTTTTCACACTCGTTGTTTGGCTTATAGATGGCACTGACTGTCACTCCTACTTCTAAATTCACAGATAAACCCAAAAAAGTGGATGGAGGGAGGGCCGCTGTCATTCTTTCGCCGGCACTCGCACGCGTCGGACGCAGGAATCATGGGCTCCCGCGGAGCGGCAAAGGCGGTCCTTGGTGGCCGCGGAAACAGGATTACTGACGAAAGTGACAAGGATTATGAGATCATTTGGCCGAATCTGCCAACAGGACGTATTGTTGTGAACACAGTGTTTTTGCACGGTGATATTCGTGTGAGGCCTTTCAAGGTCGAAGATTTCCGAGACGCTCTGGACAAGGAACGACTGCTTCCCGACGTGGTTGCATTGGGCGCCTACCAGATCAACCATGTGTGGGCCGTGACCTTTAACAACCAGGAGGCGACGAAGCGGATGACTGATCTGAAAGAACTACAGGTCAAAGGACGCCGCTGCCTCGTTATCGACCCTCAGGAGCAGAAGGTGAGGCTGCGGCTTCACTGGCTGTTACACGGCGTTTCGGACGAAGATGTCCGCACGGCGTTGGCAGCGTTCGGGAAAGTTACAGAAGTGACCCGGGAACGCTGGCGTGTGGAAGGAGTTAATGAGAAGAACTCGACGACCTGCACTGTTTTCATCAAGCTGAAAAGCGGTATGAAAGTCGAGGACCTGCCTCATCAGATACGAGTCGCCGGTGAATTAGCCTTAGTGGTAGCCCCAGGTCGGCCTATGCAATGCCTGCGTTGCAGCGGAACAGGACATGTGCGTCGCGAGTGTAAGGTGCCTCGGTGCTCGCGCTGCCGGCGTTTCGGGCATGGGGACACGGAATGCGTCCGTTCGTACGCCGCAGTGACCGCGTCAGCGGAGGCCGAAGATGCGTCGGAGCACATTATGGACGTGACAGAGGCAGAGGACGCGGCTGAAGGTTGCGGAGAGCAAGTCGCAGAAAATTTGAACTGCACATCTGCAACATCAGTAGACGAATCTACACCGGCACCTGTTGACACTCAACCAGGTTCTGCAGCTGTATCGACCGATACAGCTGACAATGCGGTGACAGACGCAGGCTGTGAAGTAGACGGAGCGTCTGCCCATGCGTCGGAGCAAGGCCAAGTTGTCGATGGTGCCTCCTGTAGCGTTGGTCTCGACACGAAGATAGAAGGAAACACGTGCAACGCCAGCCGCGTCTCTTGGCCCAGCGGTGCCGTTTCAGCCATTAAAAGACCATTGGAAGACCCTGTGAAGACGGCAGACAAGCACAGTGCAAGTAGCGTGGAAGAACCACCGGCAAAGACGCCGACTGGCAGACGCACCAGCATGAGAGCAAGACCTGGTGGCACCACGGACAAAAAAGCTGTAAACAATTCTCTACTACTGTGCAGTGAAACCGGGCGGTCGGACGGTCCTGGAGGCGTCTAGCGTAGCGCTAGACGTGCAAGGTAAGCGCCATGCTCCGGGCCTAACTCCTCCACATGGTTGTAATGGCGCCTCAAGTATCATTTAGCTTCGCCACGTTGAATGTTAGAGGCTTGGCTTCAAAGAAGAAGCAAAGCCAAGTCTACCGGTTGTTATTGGAAGAAAATCTGGATGTGCTTGCAGTGCAGGAGACGAAAGTTGAAGGCGAGGAGGAGACTGGGAGCATGGTGCTTAAGTTTACATCACGGTATTTTGCCACTGTGAGCCAGGCCATAGGCACATCAGGGGGATGTGTTCTTTTTGTTAGAAAACTGCCAGGATTAGTCATAGAAAATGTCTTTTCTTGCTCTTCAGGCCGAGTAGTATGGTGTGATATTGTTTATTGTGACACTGAATGGCGCATTATATGTGTTTATGCTCCAACTATTGGCCAGGAAAGATCGGTTTTTTTTTTCCAATTTACGACAACATATGTGTACTGGTAGGAAACTCTTATTGGTTGGTGATTTCAACTGTGTCTTGAATGAAAGTGATAGATCAAGCAGGCGCAACGTTAAAGATAGAAGCAGTGATGTTCTGGCACAGGTGATTTTTGAACACGGATTAGTAGATGTTGCGGAGTGTTTGCATAGCTCCCGAGATGTGAAGTATACCCACTTTCAAGGCACAAGTAATGCCCGATTGGATCGACTTTACCTTACTGCAGATGCGATAACCCAGTGTAGCAGTTATAATGTTGTCCCTGTTTCCTTTTCCGATCACTGTCTTGTAAAATGCAATATCGGGTCAAAAAAGAAAGGAACGCCTTTTCTTGGGAAGAGTGGAAAATGAACTCTAACCTCTTGAAAGATGAATCTTTTAGCGCATCAGTTAATAAAGAAATAAGTAATATTAACAAAGAGTGTATGGGCAAAATAGGAGAAGAATGGGAGCTATTCAAGCAGCGAATCAAAATAAAAGCAATAGAGAGATCTAGCGTTTTATCTTTTGAATCTAAGAAGAATGAGAAAGAGCTTAGACGAACACTTGAGAGACTAACAGCTCTTGAATGTGAAAAACCTGGAGTATATGGTGACGATTGGCGGAGTATTAAACAGAGGATAGAGGTATATGAGGAGGAACGCTATCGCGGAGCGCTAGTGCGAGCCAGAGCGGCATCAATGACTGTGGATGATCGCCCGACGAAGCGAGCGCTTGGATTAGAGAAGAGTCATGCCAGACGAAATCACATAGATGCCATTGAAGTCAACGGTATCGAAGTTTCGGACAATGAGAGCATAGGACGAGCGTTTGGCAAACACTACGAAGGACTCTTCGCTGCCACGCCCATTGAGTCAGAGGAATTTAAGCAGAAGTTCCTTAGCAGAATGCCGAAGTTGTTAGATAACACCAAATCAACTTTAGAGCTATCTATAACGCCAACGGAAGTAGAAAGGGCTATAGATAAAATGAATCCTGGTAAATCTCCAGGGCCGGACGGGCTTAGTGCTTCGTTTTATAAGGAGTTCAAAAATGAATTATCCCAAGTACTTGCAGATGTCTTCAATCAAGCTTATAAACTTAATGTCCTTCCTAGGTCCTTTAGTGAAGCACATACAGTTTTGATACCTAAGACAGAACACTCGGAGAAGTTAAAATTAGTTTCTTCGTATAGACCGATATCACTAACTAACTGTGATTACAAAATTTTAATGAAAGTACTAGCACGGCGAATTCAAGGGGTAGTCAAAGAATTAGTAGGGCCTCACCAAACATGTGGGATTATGGGTCGCTCCATTGTGACTAATATACACAAGATGCGCTGTGTGCTCGAGTGTAGCGATGCCAATCAAGTAGGGGTAGCCATTCTACAGATTGATCTCGAGAAAGCTTTTGATTGTGTTTCCCACAACCTTCTGCTTTCCATTCTTGACCATGTCAACGTTGGTTTTGTAATCAGAGATGGAGTATCTATGGCATACCGGAACTGCACAACCTGACTGGTAATCAATAAGACGCTAGGAGATACAATTAACATAAAGCGTTTGTTCGCCAGGGCTGCCCGCTGAGCCCCCTACTTTTCAGTTTATATATAGAATCTTTGTGCTTAGCAATAGCTCAAAACAGTTGCATTCGTGGCTATAGATTACAAGAATCCGAAGTTAAAATTTTGGCCATATGCCGACGATGTGGCTGTTTGTTGTATCGATCAAGATAGTGTTACCACTACCATCAGTGTGGTTAAAAGGTTCGGCAAGGCAACTGGCAGTCTAGTAAACTGGGGAAAGTGTCTGGGTTTCTGGCATGGAGAGTGGTCATCAAAACCAGACTATTTTGCCAATGTTAAATGGGTGACCACACCTGTCAAGTACTTAGGGGTGCCACTGGAATTTTATAAAGATAATGAGAACTACTGGCAAGAACAAGCGAAAGAAATCCGGACGAAAGCTAATAGATGCAACGGTAATCATCTGTCAGTGTTTGCTAGGGCGACTGTCTGTAATCTTTTCTTTGCCTCAAAACTTTGGTATGTGATGCAAGTATTGCATTGTTCAAGGGCAAACATACAGAAGTTCCATCGTATCTTCGCAGTGTTTGTGTGGGCTTCGAACTGGGAGAGATGCAGTCGAACTAATCTGTTTCGAAAAGTGAAACACGGAGGGCTTGGTTTAACACATCTTTTCATACGCCAAGTCGTAAATAGGTTCTTTTTTTTTCGCTACACAAGGGACCCTTTCTTACGTACAGTGTGCCAAATGAGACTGACGCGGGCTTTACCTGGATATGTGGTTAGCACGCATGACATGACCGGTGCTGTGCGGGGGTATCTTAAAGAGGTTATTCTAAGTGTACGGTTTTTATCTGTTAGATTTTCCAATGAATATTTGTTTTCAGTGACTCGAAAGAAGTTGTACAAAGATGTATGCGATGTTGTTTTACCTGAACCGCTGTACCGCGCCATGTACGCCGGAGGTGAAGGGAAAGATGTGCTTAAAAGAGTGAAGAGAATGCAAGTGGCTCCTGGCGCGAAGTCTTTCTTTTTCAAGCTTCACAAGGTACACTATCAGTCAGGACATTTCAAGCAGACCGTGGTTTTTACTTACCTTGGGGGACAAATTGCCTTATCTGTAAAAAACCGGAAAATATTGACCATGTTTTCTTACATTGTTGGGAAGGAGTATATTTTTGGGATGTACTTCAAAGGACGTTACATAAAGAATTACCTTTAAATTCATATGGTATAAGATTTCTGCCAATAGTGGACGAAGAGGGAATGCCTTTTGATTTGATTATGCTATGTGGAATTCACTGTTTATGGCGGGCCCGTATGGCGGGTTTCTATCGTGATCAGGATGCACGGCCTGCACGAATGTATTTCCGTGAATGTATGGCCAAGTATGTTGAACTGCAGAAAACTCAGGAGATTTTACCTGAGTGGTTGTCGAGGGTGGAGCCCTTGGCAGCACTTAGGGAATTTTAAGTTTCTGTCGGACTGTTACTGTTTGTTTTTGTTCTGCTTCTGGTTTGATGTATGCGCCTGTAAACAGGCAATAAAGCAAAAAAAAGAGGGAGGGCCGCTGTGATAGCTCAGTGGTTAGAGCATCGAACGCGTAATTCGAAAGTCGTAGGTTCGATTCCTGCTCACAGTTGGTAATTTTTTTATGCACTTTTTTTCTTCTTATTTACATTCCATTGGTTTTAATAACTTCCCCTGTAAATTCCTTGGCATTACTGTCTTTTATATCTCATTTAATATTGTGTTAAAACACGGAAAAACGAGCCCTTAGCTATACACTTCTTTCCCTTATTTTCGTTGAACGAGGGTCTCGTACTGGCAGACTTGGTGTGTTTCGGTTGTATAAGAGGGACAATTAATCAGCTGCCCACTCATAATAAGTTCACGTGCTACGTGACGCCAAACATGCGCATAAGAGTGTTTTCACACTCGTTCTTTGGCTTATAGATGGCGCTGACTGTCACTCCTACTTCTAAATTCACAGATAAACCCAAAAAGTGGATGGAGGGAGGGCCACTGTGATAGCTCAGTGGTTAGAGCATCGAACGCTTAATTCGAAGGTCGTAGGTTCGATTCCTGCTCACAGTTGGTAATTTTTTCATCCACTTTTCTTTCTTCTTATTTACAATCCATTGGTTTTAATAACTTCCCCCTGTACATTCCTTGGCATTACTGTCTGTTATATCTCATTTAATATTGTGTTAAAACACGGAAAAACGAGCCCTCAGCTATACACTTCTTTCCCTTATTTTCATTGAACGAGGGTCTCGTACTGGCAGACTTGGTGTGTTTAGGTTGTATAAGAGGGACAATTAATCAGCTGCCCACTCATAATAAGTTCACGTGCTATGTGACGCCAAACATGCGCATAAGACTGTTTTCACACTCGTTGTTTGGCTTATAGATGGCGCTGACTGTCACTCCTACTTCTAAATTCACAGATAAACCCAAAAAAGTGGATAGAGGGAGGGCCGCTGTGATAGCTCAGTGGTTAGAGCATCGAACGCGTAATTCGAAGGTCGTAGGTTCGATTCCTGCTCACAGTCGGTAATTTTTTCATCCACTTTTCTTTCTTCTTATTTACATTCCATTGGTTTTAATAACTTCCCCTGTACATTCCTTGGCATTACTGTCTGTTACATCTCATTTAATATTGTGTTAAAACACGGAAAAACGAGCCCTTAGCTATACACTTATTTCCCTTATTTTCATTGAACGAGGGTCTCGTACTGGCAGACTTGGTGTGTTTAGGTTGTATAAGAGGGACAATAATTCAGCTGCCCACTCATAATAAGTTCACGTGCTACGTGACGCCAAACATGCGCATAAGAGTGTTTTCACACTCGTTGTTTGGCTTATAGATGGCGCTGACTGTCACTCCTACTTCTAAATTCACAGATAAACCCAAAAAAGTGGATGGAGGGAGGGCCGCTGTGATAGCTCAGAGATTCTTTCGTCGGCACTCACGCACGCAGGAATCATGTGCTCCGTAGGAGCGGCGTTTGCGGCAGATACTAGCCGCGGAAACAGGTCTTTTGATGACGATAAGGAATATCAAGTTGTGTTGCCAACCCTTCCTACAGGACGAATTGTTTTAAATACGGTTTTTCTGCACGCTGACGTACGAGCCCGACCTTATCGAGTGGAAGATTTCCGTGACACCTTATCCAGACTGCGACTGCTCCCCGAAGTGGTTGCTTTGGGGGCATATAGGATGAGCCACGTTTGGGCGGTAACGTTCAAGAACATGGACGCTGTCAAGACTATTCTATCGCAAGGCGATATCAAGGTAAAAAATTGTCGCTGTCTTGTCATTGATCCGGCAAACCAGGATGTGCGTATGAAAGTGCACTGGCTACTGCACAATTTTCTCGATGAGGATGTGCGACGTGCTTTCGAGCTGTACGGCCAAGTGGTTGACGTCAACAGAGAGCGGTGGCGTGTAAACGGCATCAGCGAAATAGGCTCCACTACCCGCATTGTGACACTTCGGTTGAAAGTGGGCGTCAAAATTGAAGACCTGCCTCACCAAGTGAACGTAAGCGGTGAGCAAGCTTTGGTGGTTGTTCCGGGCAGAGCGCCAGTGTGCTTACGCTGTCGAGCAAACGGGCAACATACGGCGAGATTGCCGTGTGCCACGCTGTGGTGCCTGCCGAAGATTTGGCCACGAGGAGAACGACTGCACGTTATCTTATGCCATCGTCACCGGACCTCCGAGTGGCAACGACCACGCAGAGCTGTTAATGGATGAGCATGAAGCTGAAGAGGCAGCGAGCGCGACTGCGAGGAAGGAAGAGGTGACCCCAGAATTGGTGAAACTGAGCAGGCCTAGTAGGATGGACAATGAAAAGGTCGAGAACAAAGCATCCGAACCAGAGCCAGAAAAACCGATAACGACAGACAAGCCAGAACAGCACCTGCCGACTGTGAAGGCTCCCAGCGACGCAGACACACTGCAAGACGACATGGAAATCAGCGACAACGCAGGCAGTGGACTAGCTGGAAAGCGACCAAGAGACATTGTTGGGGAAGACTTCACTACCTCCGGAGACGTTGGTCGAGAAGAACCACCAGCAAAAACCATAGGAATGAGGCGACCAACGTTGAAGCCACGGCCGAACTTGCAGACTAATCCACGGGCGGAGGCCAGACAGCCTTCGCAAAAGCTTCCTGAGACTTGAGTTTTTTGTGCCTTTTTTTCGGATGGAAAGTAACACGTAAGTGAGCGGAGTTTACGCACACCATGCCTCTGTAAAACCTGGACCGACTGCCGCAAAATTTTCAGTAAAACTAAAGCCGTTTTTTAGAAACGTTCACCTAAAGTAAACACTGTGTTTTGTACTCCCTTCCCTAAACAAAAAATCATGGCTTTCAATATAGAGTCAGCCTTACGCGTCGCAACTTTAACGTTAGAGGTTTACGCTCGAAGAGGCGACAGTATCAGTTACGTCGTTTGTTTCTTGAAAATGACGTTGATATCGCCGCTTTGCAGGAACCGAAAATTGAATCTGAAGAGCAGATGGACACCATATTTTTGAACTTCCGCTCCAGATACAATATATGTGTGAGTCATTCTGTAGGTACTTCAGGCGGATGTCTTCTCTTATAAGGAACACAATTGGCATTGTCGAAAAAAGTGTACACAGTGATAATGAAGGGCGATTAATTGCATGTGATTTTCTTCTTTCCGGCATTAGTTGGCGCGTTGTGTGCGTATATGCGCCAAATAGACAACAAGATAGGAAAATATTCTTCGAAAGTCTTGATACGTATCTATCATGCGAGAAGGCAGTTATACTTCTAGGCGATTTCAACTGTGTGTGTAATGCCGAAGACAGGGCATGTAAAAACTTTGTACGTGACTCTAGTGCCTTGGTATTTAATTCAATGACGCGTGAGCGGAACTTGGATGGCGTGGGATATGTACTGGCGCAGGGTACTCACTATACGCATTACCAGCTCAACAGTAAAGCTAGACTTGACAGAGCATACGTGTCTACGTCCCTGCTTCCTATGTGCCAGGGCTACGCAGTGAAGAATGTTTCATTTAGTGACCATAGTCTAGTAATGTTCACCATTAATAAAAAAGAAAAGCCCAAATTCAATTGGGGACTCTGGAAGTTAAATGAAAAGCTACTCGAGGATGAGAAGTTTGTAGAAAATGCTGAAAAGGAATTAAAAGAAGTGGCGAAAGGTGACGCAAGTAGTTCAATTACACATGGGAGTGCTTCAAGGAAAAAGTAAAAATAGAAGCAATTGGAAGATCAGTTTCAATAAAACGCACTAACCTGAAAAAAGAAAGACAACTGCAATGTGAGCTTGATTTTTTGCTATGTCAAGAATGCGCGCAACCAGGAGAGCGCAGTAAAGAATAAGAAGAGTGAAACAAGAATTAGAAGCCGTAGATACGGAAAGGTACAGAGGAGCGGTGGTACGCGCACGCGCAGAAAGATTATGGTGTGGCGAGGTTCCCACAAAACGTGCCGTCACAGATGAAAAGAGCTACGCGACAAGAAACGAGATAAGGACGATAGGACACAAAATGAAGTCACCACAGATAAAACCGAGATTGAGCAAGCGTTTGTGGAATATTTCCAAGAACTGTTGGGAGGCGTCAGAGCAGACACGAGTACGTATAGTCGGCGTTTCTTGTCACTTATGCCGAAGCTTTAGGATGACGTACAAGCGAGATTAGAAGCACCCATCTCGGTCAGAGAAATCGAAATCACCCATTGAAAAATGAAAAACGGTAAAACACACCCGGTCCAGATAGACTAGGTGTAGCATTCTATAAGAAATTTAAAAATCTTGTGGCAGAAGCTTTGTGGAATGTGTTCGATGAGGCATACGAGAGGAAAGAGTTGCCAATATCTTTTCGGAGAACACACATCGTCTTAATCCCAAAAACTGAAGATCCCAGGAAACAGCTGTCCGTCACATCCTACAGACCCATAACCCTAGCGAATGTTGACTACAAAATATTCATGGGTGTTTTGGCCAGGCGAATTCAAACAGTGATTACAAAAATAGTCGGACCACATCAGACTTGTGGCATAAAAGGCAGAACAATTATGACGAACATTCATATAGCCCGAAATATGTTAGAATGCTGCGATGAGTTTGGCGGTAAAGTAGCTATGCTACAAATCGATCTCGAGAAGGCCGCGTGAACCATGACATACTTTTTAGCATTCTTGACTATGTTAATATAGGGTCTGTGGTGTTGGAAGGGGTCCGAATGGCGTACACGGGATGCCACTACAAAAATTGTAATAAACAAACAGCTCAGTGATAATATACAAGTCCTATCGAGTGTAAAACAAGGATGCCCTGCATCAGCACTGCTTTTTGCTATCTATTTAGAACCTCTATGCCAGAAAGTGATACAGAATGATCAGGTGCGGGGGTTCATTTGATCACAGAAGTTAAAAAACAGCGCTAAAAAGACGGGACAAGAAAGGACAACAGGACAGGGCGCTGACTAGCAACCAAATATGTTTATTTCTTCAGTCAGCATACATATATACCACCGCACTATCGCAACAAAAAACAAAAAACAGCCTACGCAGCGGCATGTGAGCCTGCGCAGAGGCATTCAAAAAATTAGTTTGACAGGAATTTGACCTCCTTCGGAAGGAGGGAAATGTCCTTTCTTGTCCCGTCTTTTTAGCGCTGTTTTTTTAACTTCTGTGAACATGAACCAACCAGCCCAAATGCGTACGCTTCTGCAGTTCATTTGATGTCTGCAGAGGTCAAAATACTTAGTTACGCCGACGATATTGCTGTGTTCTGCGAGATCGGGAGAGTATTAGAGAAGCCACTAAACGATGTGAAATTTTTCTGTGATTGCACTGATAGTAGAGTCAACTGGAGTAAATGTCTTGGAATATGGCACGGAAATTGGCAGAACACACCATCAATATTTGAAAGAATTACATGGAAGGTTATACCTGACAAGTACTTAGGGGTACCTCTCCAACACTACAGAGACAAAACAGAATATTGGAAACAAGAGACAGAGCAACTAAGAGACAAGACAAAAACGTGGGGTGGGCGCGATTTCTCAATGTTACGAGGTCAACAGTGAGCAACATATTTCTTATTTCACGAGTATGGTATGTTTTACAAGTGCTATTCATGTCACGTGTTGCTGTACAAAAGCTACACAGAGTGATCGCAGTGTTTATCTGGGTGTCCACGTGGGAAAGGACAAGCGAACAAATCTGTTCCGTTCTGTGAAAAGTGGGGGGCTTGGTCTTGTACACTTGTTCCTGAGACAGATAGTATCTAGGTTTGTTTTTTTTACGAGATCAAGATGATCGTTTTTGAGAACGTTGATACATGTGCGGCTGTCCCATTTTTTGCCTGATTTCATTGTAACCACTGTCAATGGGGTGACAAAAAGACCTAAGGGGTACATGAAAGAAGTGATTGCTGCTGTGGAAATATTGAGAGTGCGATTTTCGATGGAGTATCTCTCTAGGGTTTCGCGAAAGAGACTGTACAAGGACCTTGTAGAAACCATGTTGCTAGAGCCTTTGTATAGAACATTGTACCCTAATGGGCCCGGGGATGACGTCTTGAAAAGAGTGAAGAAGATGCCAATTAGACCATCAATGAAGACATTCTTTTTCAAAACTTCACAGCGGCACACTCCCTACCAATCCATGGCTCCGAGAAAAAGGAATATTCGTCCCGTCAGTTGATTGCATTATCTGCAGAAAACTCGAGACAGTTGACCACATCTTTCTAGACTGTACCGATGCAGTCTTTCTCTGGGACATCCTTCAAAGGACCCTGAAGAAAGACCCTGCCAGTTACACAGTATGGCATCCGTTTTTTGCCAGTCATAAATGTAGGTGGTGTGCCCTACGATATGTTCATGGTATTGGTTCTTCACAGTGTGTGGCGAACACGGATGGCAGTGCGAAACGTAGACGTGAATCCCCGGCCCGCTCAAGAGTACTTCATAGAAAGTGTACAGTATTTGATGACTGCATACGAGGCACAAGATAAGCCAGAGTGGTTGCCCTGTTTAGATAAGTTGGTGGGCATAAAGCGTCTGCCTTTTTAACCCCCAGTGCTGGAAGATGTGACAGCACTTTTACACGTGACACTGCACTGTATTCTTATATTGATTTGTACTGTTTGCGAAGCAAGCAATAAAGAAAAAAAGTGTGTAGCTCAGTGGTTAGAGCATCGAACGCGTAATTCGAAGGTCGTAGGTTCGATTCCTGCTCACAGTTGGTAATTTTTTCATCCACTTTTCTGTCTTCTTATTTACATCCATTGGTTTTATAACTTCCCTGTATTTTCCTTGGCATTACTGTCTGTTATATCTCATTAATATTGTGTTAAAACACGGAAAAACGAGCCCTTAGCTATACACTTCTTCCCTTATTTCATTGAACGAGGGTCTCGTACTGGCAGGCTTGGTGTGTTTAGGTTGTATAAGAGGGACAATAATCAGCTGCCCACTCATAATAAGTTCACGTGCTACGTGACGCCAAACATGCGCATAAGAGTGTTTTCACACTCGTTGTTTGGCTTATAGATGGCTCTGACTGTCACTCCTACTTCTAAATTCACAGATAAACCCAAAAAAGTGGATGGAGGGAGGGCCGCTGTGATAGCTCAGTGGTTAGAGCATCGAACGCGTAATTCGAAGGTCGTAGGTTCGATTCCTGCTCACAGTTGGTAATTTTTTCATCCACTTTTCTTTCTTCTCATTTACATTCCATTGGTTTTAATAACTTCCCCTGTACATTCCTTGGCATTACTGTCTGTTATATCTCATTTAATATTGTGCTTAAAACATGGAAAAACGAGCCCTTAGCTATACACTTCTTTCCCTTATTTCATTGAACGAGGTCTCGTACTGGCAGGCTTGTGTGTTTAGGTTGTATAAGAGGGACAATTAATCAGCTGCCCACTCATAATAAGTTCACGTGCTACGTGACGCCAAACATGCGCATAAGAGTGTTTTCACACTCGTTGTTTGGCTTATAGATGGCGCTGACTGTCGCTCCTACTTCTAAATTCACAGATAAACCCAAAAAAGTGGTGGAGGGAGGGCCGCTGTGATAGCTCAGTGGTTAGAGCATCGAACGCGTAATTCGAAGGTCGGAGGTTCGATTCCTGCTCACAGTTGGTAATTTTTCATCCACTTTTCTTTTTCTTATTTACATTCCATTGGTTTTAATAACTTCCCTGTACATTCCTTGGCATTACTGTCTGTTATATCTCATTTTATGTGTTAAAAACACGGAAAAACGAGCCCTCAGCTATACACTTCTTCCCTATTTTCATTGAACGAGGGTCTCGTACTGGCAGGCTTGGTGTGTTTAGGTTGTATAAGAGGGACAATTAATCAGCTGCCCACTCATAATAAGTTCACGTGCTACGTGACGCCAAACATGCGCATAAGACTGTTTTCACACTCGTGGTTTGGCTTATAGATGGCGCTGACTGTCACTCCTACTTCTAAATTCACAGATAAACCCAAAAAAGGATAGAGGGAGGGCCGCTGTGATAGCTCAGTGGTTAGAGCATCAAACGCGTAATTCGAAGGTCGTAGGTTCGATTACTGCTCACAGTCGGTAATTTCATCCACTTTTCTTCTTCTTATTTACATTCCATTGGTTTAATAACTTCCCCTGTACATTCCTTGGCATTACTGTCTGTTATATCTCATTTAATATTGTGTTAAAAACACGGAAAAACGAGCCCTTAGCTATACACTATTTCCCTTATTTTCATTGAACAAGGGTCTCGTACTGGCAGACTTGGTGGTGTTTAG